>SMSQ01015129.1:3954-29318 GCA_019453375.1 Ctenoplectra terminalis
ATAATACCACTTTACTATAATGGTTCGAAGAAATTAATGCTATACAGAACATGCAAAAATAATTTTATCAATACAAGGAAAATATAGATATTATTTTTTCTATATCAACATAATATACATCGCATAATAAGAAATTCATGTTGGCGCCATGGGCAAACCAGGTAAAATGCGCGTGTCAGTCAACGTGTTAATATTATATAAACAATTATCCGTCTGCTTCCAAAACACCGGATACAGACGTCTTCGGCCTGACGAAATTTATAAACTAGCAAAATTTCATTAATAAATTAAATGAGCGGTGAATTTAAGTTTTTCTCATCAGTATATGAGTTGGCACGTATTGTGCAAATACATTAGCCTCAACTCGGCATTCATCTCTTACGGAATGGCGAGAAGTACGCTAACAGGAAATGTAAGTGAGAATACAAAGAGGTCAATAGGTGCTTCTGAATAGTTTCTTGAATTATGCACCCGTCTCGCATAAGTTTACTGCAGGACATAGAAGTGCAATGTGCGGTTTACTTTAGGAGATAGGGCCACAAAGCTGGGGTCGTTCTAAATTCTAGTTTGATTCTATTCTTGTAGATTTATGACATATTGTTTGCTGCTAAGAAACGGAGCTTCAAACTCTCCACACCTCTAAAATATACAGGGTGTCCCACATACCGTGGACAACTGATTAGGAGGTGATTCTACACGCACAAATAAGTCGAAAAGACAGATTAAATTATTTTATTTGAGACTTCGTTTGCGAATAAATCGACTTTGAAAATTTTCTCGGTTCTCGTGCCCTCAGTCGCGTATCGACTTTACGTATCTCCCTATACATTCTTGTTCTGATTTATACTTGCAATTATAACAATGCAAAACATAGGTTAATGATTTATCGGTTCTGTTGTCTTATTTTCAGTACAAAGTTAGGAAAAAACAAAATGTTTGAGCTGTAATATTTTTATTTTATCTAGTCATAAATTATTGAAAATGTTGTCTTTATAGTTACATACAAAGTTCAGCTTTTTTAACCGAATTATTACGAACTCTTTGAAGATATTCAGTTTTTTCAATGATTAAAATGCGAGAATTATTTCTTTTAAATGTTCATTACTTTTAACGATTTTAGAGTAGACAATTGTTTTAACATAACCTCATAAATAAAAATTTATAGGTGTCAAATTTGATGACCCCGATGGCCAAAATATTGTTTCACCACGACCTACTCAACGCTTTTATTTTTCATCTAAATAATTCCTTACTTGTAAACTAAAATGTGCTGGAGTTCCATCAGATTGAAAAATTATTTTTTTTATTGCTTGAAAAATAAGACAATAAAACCGATAAACCATCAATCCAGATCATTACCATGTTTATAATTACAAGTACAAATAAAAACAAGAACGTATAGCTGGATACGTAAAGATGATACGCAATTCAGTTTACGCGTATCGAGTAAGTTTTCAAATAAATTCGGTGACTCTGTATCCTCTCTTAAATGAAATGTAAAAAAAGCTCTTCGAGATGAATTAAACGATTGAACGATCAGGACTTAAGCACTAATTATACACCTTGTAACATTTCACTTAACATAATAAGAAAAAAGGGATTAACTCGTACACGAAGTAAATCAAAAAAATAAAAAATTATAAGATATTAAGATGAAATCAATCGATTCAAAACTTTTTTCATACGATATTAAATTTTCAGCTGTGGAAGTACTAGTATTTTTGTTTGAAACAAAGTTTTGTATAACGAACGAATGCTTGCTCTACAATTTATAGCTATACGGTATGAATATTATAATTTATATATTTATAATATAATCTATCCTAAGTTAAAAATGTAAGAGAGAAGTAAAATGTAACTGGACTTGTTAAACCATATATGGACATCGACCGAATGAACGATATCCCCAGCATTGTTCCATGAACCTTTCATTTTACTCTGGGAACCGGTTGAGCACGACAACTACGTCAGTGGTTGTATTACCATTTAAGGAAGATAATATATCGAGGAATGTCATCCGACAGAGATATTTTTGGGTCGATCCTAGCGTTCTTGGTTAGTATTTTTTCTTGGTCGATTTATGTTAAAGAGCCTATAACTTATGTTAAATATACTTTACTGAACCTATGAATGGAAATACGAGGGTAAGTCCAAAAAGTAAGTTGCATTCGTTTATAATTTTTTGTATACTAACACTAGAACTACCGACGATTAAAGCATACTTATTTCTACCGAAAAAATTATTATGAAAGGTGTATAAAAAAATACATAATGCAAGGGAAACAAAACTTTGTCTAAGTTTTTAACAGAAAATCACGGAAAATCACGGAAAATTGCCTGCAAGATGGCTTAGTTAGTTTATAAAATTTCTGTAAAAAAATAGGAATGGGTCATTTTGACCACTTTGGTAGTTCCAGTGTTAAAGACATCTCGATAGAAATTAGATGGCAATATTTTTTAATACTTTTGTTCCGAAGTTATGTTCGTATTTTTGTCTTACAGATTGCCTTTTACTTATCAATTGTGAAATATGTCGCGTACGTTAAAAGTGGCGTTCAAATTGGAAGTCTGGGCTGCGATTCGTTTTTTGTGGGTAAGTCATGTCCTAAATAACGAAACGTTTGTCTCTTTTATTGCCTCAGTGTCGACATGACAGCCAATTGATCGAATGTAATTGGTCGTTATTTTAAATTTAGTTGAGTCATTTAATTTTCATGTATACGACGAGAAGAATTTGTGTTTCTGATTGTGAATATAGTTTCTGTTAATGTGTATACGATTAATTTAAAGCGGCGTATCGACGAATGTTATTATAAATCACTCGTACAGACAGTTGACACGTGACATACAAGAACACAAAAGCTTGTTTTATATTTCTATTAAAAATTTGCAGTAAACGTAAAATTACCTGTGTTTACGCACTCCGATAAACCTACTTATACAACATACTGATATACAGCGGGTGATCAAATTATTACGATCAGATGAAAGAGTTACATATTTTATATTTTCGGTAATATTATCACATTGATGACGGGACCTTGTTTTCGTATAACTTAGCAGGGAATAAAGTCACGATAGAATAAATTCTTATTTACATACTTTCGAAAATAAATTGTATTCTAAGCTTAGTTTTTGATTTAAAGTTTAAACTGAATGATTTATTAAAAGTAATTTTTCATACATCGTCGTTTACTGTTTCCACCTTTTCAAGATCTGAAATATAAAACACGAGAAATTTCGTCATCCGTCCTTAATGTGTTAAGTCTTGAAAAATAATATGTAGATGCCCTTTTTTTTTTTTTGTTCTTGACACATAGACAGACAGTTTGACTATATTTTGATTTCTTGGCGATACTATTTTACTTGGTTAACGTACGATAAGAGGTATATTTGTAGTAGGCTAACATTTTATGCTGCCATTGTTCATTTGCAATACGTGACTTGATACTAGTCATTTATCAGATTATCTTTATTCACTTGTGCTTTCCTTGATTGTTACTTGTATTAACACATTGACAGCCGGCCCCGCGAAAACGCGGGCTTCTGCTGGTAAAAAAAGAAGCGAGAGTAGCTTTATGTGTGCTGAATGCTTAGTACCTTTACATCTTGGACAATGTTTCAAGAAATACCACACTTGCCATAAATATTAAAACTTTTGTATTCTGTTTACTTTATATATATATGTAATAATCCACCATGAAATGAGAAACTGTATATTTTTCTATAATTATAAATAAAAAATTTCGATTTTGTTTCTATTTTTAATTACCGTTAAATTGTATATGACGGATATGCAAATAAAATGTTCTATTTTACGAAAATATATAATGTTTTAAATATTTTTTTTTGGCTATTCAGTGATCAGAAACAAGCGAATAAGGCCGGCGTTTGGGATTTAAGTGGCCGATACGTTGCCGGCGTTCAGGCTTTAAATGTCTTTTAGATCGCCGGCTGTCAATGTGTTAACATCATTAAATAGTAGTGTATGTTCTTATTATATTTTTTATATACATTTACTAGCTTTAAATTTAATTCAACGAACCATGATACATATCTTAACAATTTTTTAAACAATTTGTAGCCGATTTAAAATCATTCTTATACATTATTAAAAATCTAACAATAACTTTTGTACGGGAAAAAAGTGTTATTTCAAGTGTACTTTCAATTCCATTCTTACTCGAAGTTTGAATAAGTAATTATTTCCAAGTGGTCATAATAATTTGATCATCCACTATAGTTTGACCGAAAAGTGACAACAGTTTTCTACGTTTTTAAATAGTCTTACCTAGTTCGTAAAAAACTAAAAACCCTAAATCTTTACCATTTTATTCCTGTACTTCTTAATTAAAACACATCCAAATCAATAACTGCACAAACTCAAGAAGTGATTTTTAATGAAACGAATCAGCAATTAATGTTCACAAACACGTCCTTGCTCGTTCGCATTTGTCTTATTGACAGATGTTTTTTACAGATGCAAGTAAACGTTTTCAAGTCTCCTGATACGACTATTAGACACAAGGCTATATATATAATTGATACAAATATGATTGTTTAATCTTACAAGGGGAAGCAAGCAAGAAATAAACAATATATATCAAAGAGCTTATATTAATGAGAATTATTTACGATAACATTTAAGGCTAAACTGCAATTTTAATATTCTGAATGCTCAGATACAGATATTTTTATTTTTGCTTATGAACACTTGGATATATATATGTATATGTATGTAAACGTGTGTACTTTTGCTATACATTACATATATGTATTTACGAAATTGATTTTTTAACGACAGAATATTTCGGGATAGATACACTGGTGGAATGTATCGCGTAATTGGTAAACCATTTAATATTAATTTAATTACCAAAAACTATTTGTGCTGTTAAATGTAAAATATCAATTCAAAATTAACTTTTTGTTTCATGATTCTTTTAATTAATACATGGCAGAAAATCGTTAAAATATTAGACATAACTTGTTTTTAGTAACATTATATTTTATTAACGAAGATTAACCAATTAGAATGAATATTGATATATATAATCGTAAGTATAATTTGCGCTTATCATATTTGGGCCATAATATTCGTCATACGTGTGACTTGATATTATAAAGAGATTAAGGTGAAACGACCATTCCTATTTACAGTATTATTCTTGGTTATAAACACGATTCTTTAGTTAACGCATTAGCTGCCACGATCTCCATTTGGGGATTTTGGAATTTTACGTTTACCATTCGACGCGAAAAATATATTTGGTACGCTTGACAATTTAATTTCGTTCTATATATATCTGTCAATATTGTGTGCAACAGAAAGTGTGTATTTTGTGCTTCGTTTCTTTACAACAAGCGATCAAAATTGAAATTCATATGTAAAAGTTGAACGGAACAAAATTTTCATATTTGAAGCTTAATATTTTTGTTTTGTTTTTTATATTATAATGAAATACAGTACATAAATGTACATAATTTAAAGATTATAGTAACGATCTGTTAGTTACTCGGTCTTTTGTTTTTTATTCAAATGATTTTACTCATCATTTTATAACGATATCCATTTGCCACTTTTTCAAAAATATCAAATAATTTCAAAACAAAACATAATTTCAATATAATTATATTGTTACACAACTTTTTTTGTTGAGAATCTCATGAATAGTAATATTACCACATACATTACCTCAAACAACTGTTTAATCAAAAACAATTATTGAAAATTAACGCGATACAAAAATGATGTAACAATTAAATCACTGTATACAGGATGGCCGGTTTTAATCTGTAAATGCATTTATCTCACGAATTGTTGGTTGTTCAAAAATTGTGTCAAAAATTTAGATTTTTTGTAGGTGGATGCATGGATGACATATGAAGGTCAAGATTATTTTTTTAACCGGGATCATATAATTTTGAATACATCGATCGCTGCATCTCGATATTCGTTACAAAAAAATATCGACCTATTTATATCGGTCGGTTTATATTAATAAAAAAGAATATCGACCTATTTATATCGGTCGGTTTATATTAATAAAAAAGAATTTGGCAGTTAATGGGTTAATGCATATGAAAATTTTGAATGTTCCTCACGAACGATTTCACAAATTGAGTGAATTTATGAAATAATTTTTGCAAATATACAGACAGATCCAAGATAACATGCAGAGGAGTACAATAAATACATGAAAAATTGGAAGGAAATAGTTAGAATAGCTATATAATTTTCTTATTAATCTACTGCTGCGATATAGAATTTTGATTAAGATAAAAAAAAAAGGAAAATCACTCTAATGCCTCAATCGATTACCTACAATTAAACATGACCATGATTAATTCTTCTCACAGGATTCTGGTGTGAAGAACAAAAGAAGAAAGAAAGCTGTAGCCTTGATATACCAACTCTCATCGTGTCGATGTGTAAAAAATGGGATTGTTATAATGGCGACGAAGCGTTCAGATCTTGGCGATGCATCACAAGATCACGAATCCTACAAAGGAGCGGTTCTCTCATCGTTTGAAAAGAAGCTGCGTCGGTTTGCAATTATGACTGCTTAGATGCTTGAAACTTAGGGCATCTATACCAGAGCTTCCGTATTCGGTCGAGTTGTCAAAGGGACCTCGAAAAAAAAGGTCTCGAAAACTCTCGGTACAATAGACCGAAAGAAGAAATGGTTTCCCAGGCAACATTAAGCCAGCTCTTTTTCCATCGTAATCATTATCTTCTCCGCTCAAAAATCAGACGTTTCACAGTTAGCTGACACGACACGTTGGTATTATAGCTAGCGTCATGACAATGTCACCTGAATACCTCCGGGAGATCAAAGAGGTCGTTTTTTCTTCTATTTTCTCTGTGAAACTTTGACTTTAGATAGACTATATTGTTCATTGAACCAATCACTACTGCACCGTCTAGCTTTTAGTTTTTAATTAATTTCGCAACAGTCTTTAATACGACAGTAAGGTTCCGTTAACGTCGATTGTAAAATTTTTCGACGTATTTCAACGTTACTCTCGACACTACCAACAGAGCCGGATTCATGGCATCATAAGATCTGCAGTTTTTGATAAACTATTTACAAAACGGATAATAAGTAAGAAAAAAAAAAAAAAGGAAACGATAAAGTTCCGAAAGGCCCCAGTGTCCGATCAACATGAAATTTGAAGAGAAGGAAGGAAAGGACCTCAAATATAAAATTTTAGCTTCATCCAATTATTAGTTATCGAGATATTAACCCTTTCGCTATTACTGGCGACTATAGTCGCTCTTCGTCAATCGACTTTTGCATGCTATGGGCGACTGTAATTGCTCAACCATTGAATATTATGAGCAACTGTAGTTACTCAATGGGTTATACTTATATTTGGAAGTTGCAGACATACAAAGAGAAAAATAGTACTTATGATATGCGGATATGTTAACTTGGATGATTTAATATATAGGGTGTTCGGTAACTGGTGGTACAAGCGAAAGGGGAGTGATTCTGCGTGAAAAAATAAGTCGAAAATATCGAATAAAAATTTTTCGTTCGAGGCTTTGTTTTCGAGAAAATCGATTTTGAATTTTCGCCTAGTACACGTGCGCTTGATCGTGTCTCGTTATAACGGATCTCACTGTAGATCATTGTCTCGATGGGACACGTAAATTACGAAGTAATCACAAAGTTTATTATTACAGAAATTGCTGAAAATGTTGCCCATTCTACCGAGACAATGATCCACAGTGAGATCCGTTATAACGAGACATGATCAAGCGCACGTGTACTAGGCGAAAGTTCAAAATCGATTTTCTCGAAACCAAAGCCTCGAACGAAAAATTTTTATTCGATATTTTCGACTTATTTTTTCACGTAGAATCACCCCCTTTTCGCTTGTACCGCCAGTTACCGAACACCCTGTATAAAAGCACAAAGAATCGTTACAGTGAGACAACGTATCACATGCCATCCCTATTATGGGCACGTTTTTTGACAGAAACCTCCGTAGCGAAAGGGTTAACCCTTATCGGGAGCTAGCTTTTTATACTTAATATTTTATACTATTTTATACTAATTTTATACTTAATAGGTTGTAGGCAGCTATCTTTTTATATTTAATATTTTACACTATTTTATACTAATTTTATACTTAATAGGTTGTAATTGTTTTCAGTAAATATACGAAAAATTTTCAGTATTGTAAGAACAATATTTTTGTTACAAATTATTTACTTTTTGAAGGAGTATTACAAATGTATGAGTTTCAAATAATTATTTATAAGTTTTCAGTGTATGATATATTTTTAAACAATCTCCAATCCAGGAATGATTTTCTGTTGAACGTTTACAGACAGCCAGTTTCGACATGATCCGTTTTGTCGCCTCACACGTGCCATAGGACCGGAGCGATTAAATACTGTTGTCACGTCAGAGGTGACTTACGTCCGTTAAGGGTTAATATAAAACTGTCATATTACTAATTCAACCGTCTTCACTGTGGTAGTTATTGTCGTCAACTGTCGAACATCAATCTTCTTTTTATCAGTGTCTATAGGGTGTCCCATGTAAAATTACTATGCGAGGACTAGCATACTATTGCCGGTCACCTCGGAGCAACCGGAAATTAATCTGGCCCTAACTCAATTCAAGTCTACGCGAATAACGGCATTTGGTAAATAAAACCTAAGTTTAGTCAAATTTAGATTACATTTTTTTGACGATTGAAATTAAAATGTATCATAACGTAATTTACATGTATGGAACACCCTATACATACTGAGACCGATATGGATGTAGCATCATCGGCTACTCGACAGTCGACGACGATAATTACTACAGCAAAAACGGTTGTATTAGTAACATCTGGATAGGCAGCATTCAATATATTAGTCACGTCTGTATACACAGTACTCGATGTATGATACAGGAAATTTTTTTATTAACACATTGACGGCCGCTGTCACGTTCGTGTGACTTTGTACAGCTATTTTCTGGAAATGGATTCTTGCCGTCATTTCGATGTTTGTATACTAATACAGTCAACCCTCCTATAACGCGGTACTTTCAGAACGCGGTTTCCGTATAACGCCGATCTAAAATTGCGATAGCCCTCCTATAACGCGGCACTCTGAAAACGGGGTTTCCATATAACGCGGAGCTGGAAGGGGAGAAACTTTAGACGAGGAAGAATTGATGGAATTAATTGATGCACCTGCCTCAAATGCATTGGTAAACGAAAATAAGGAAAACGAATGGGTGCCAAATCTCAATTTACAGGATGTGCAAAAAGGGCTCAATTTGGCTAAAGAATTAGAACTTCGTTTCATTGAAACTGATCGTTCAACAGTGCGCAGCTCGAAGTTTAAAAGAGAATTAAGAAATTGCTTAGCTCCCTATAGAGAGGTTTTAGTGGAGTTAGAAAAAAAAGCTACAATCGAAAACCAATGTGAAGATAAACCAAGCGAGGAAGACATTTTGCCCGTTAAAAGGAGACGAGTTAGGCGACTCATAATTGACAGCGGGGACGAGTGTTAAATGATTTTACAAAAGTCTTTCTTGTTTTTGTTGGAAAACAGTTCTTTTGTTTACTTTTTGTTTCCTTTTTTTTATCATTTCCTTATATGAACTCTTCAATTCAATAAAAATAATTTATAATTTAATCTTGTCTTTTGTATTTCTTGGTCTCCATATAACGCGGTACGAATAGTGTAATTTGTACAAATTCTGAGTTTCTTACAGCGCGGTTTCCATATAACGCGGTACGCATTCACCGCGTTATAGGTGGGTTGACTGTACATACCGATGCTATTTTTAAAGTAACATTAAAAATAGTGTAACAGTGAACTTAACTCTTTTCTTATTAATAATTATGCTAGGAACGATCGTGTAAATATTGCGGCCGCTAATCTAAAGGCGATGCGAAAAATGTGCGGCCGTCAAAGTATTAATATGTCGGGAACTAATAATTGGATGAAGCTAAAATTTTATATTTAGGGTCCATCATCTCTCTCCTTCTACTCCTCCAAATTTAATGGCAATTGGCCACCGGGGCCTTTCGGAAATACACCCAAATGAAAATTTTAATAGGAATTTATTAATGTTTTGGAATAAATACTTCAGATTAAAAAGTATCCAAAACAACATGTTTATGCAACTGCATTTTTCACGTTCTATTGACAAATTATTTAATACAATCTTGACTCCGCTTTACTTAGTGGGATAACGAGTAGAGCATGCTGTTAAGGCGTAAATTGCCGTTCCGCCATAAACAGTCAGTTCTCTTAAAAAGGCGAATTACTTTACGAGCTATTGCCGAGAAAAACTTCACACCTGGACACCAGACGCGCCTGACCCAAGCCAAGGGACCAGGACGCCGTTACCGGACGAAACAATAGCCAAAAAACAGTTATGCATTTTCTCACTACACTTTCCCACCCTCGCTACACTAGACACACCCATAATACAAAAATCATCCAATAGACTCAGAATTCGCCTACTCCGGACACACCAAACCAACCACAGCAGATACGAAATTTTATACAACACAAAACAAGAACGCAAGACGGGGGTCGAGATTCAGATAGTCAAAATCCACAGTAAAAATCAAGCATTCAAAAATAGCAGTGAGTGTCGACTCAGCCTTTCGAGCCCGTTAGGCTGGCTGTGCGGTACCGAGGCTTTCGCCTATACCCGCGGATGTTGGGCTAGCTATTACAAGCCGCTGTCAGTGGTCACTGTCACTTTCCTGTCTGGGAGTTCGATGGAAGTCGCATGGAATACTCCGATCGTGCTCATCAGCACCATTCGTTCTTAAGAGAACGAAACGCCTGCGTTGCCGATGGGGTGCAGTATTTAAACTAAAGCGTAATATTATGTATTTAATTTTACAGAGGTAGGAGCTATTTCCGGCCTTTTACATTTGCATGTTTATATTAGTTTCTTCTATTACTATTGCGAGATGTAAATCTGCGATCTTCTCTAGATTTCATGACTGTTGTTACAAAGTGTTGAAAGAACTTGAATGTATCCTTCTTAACCAGGTCTTTCAGATCACACGGCCACGTTATTCCGCAGCTTAGGAGGTTGTTGCTAAGGATGTATCTATGGATTTCGTATCTGTCGCAGTCGTATATGATGTGAGTCACTGTATCGGTTTCGCCGCAATCGCAGAGGTCTGAATCAACTATTGCTAGTGTCTTTTGTTTTGCGCGAATTTTTCCGTGTCCAGATCAGAGTTGTAGCGCGTAGAAGTTTGGTTCAAACCAGTTGGATAGCAATCTGTTTTCAACGCTATCGAGAAAGTTATTAGTGATTCTTCCTTTGTCAGATTGCATCCAGCTGCTTTGCCATTGTCTTTTAGTTTCGGTTTTGATGTCCGCGATTAATTTTTGTGTTGTTTCGATATCGGGTGGATTGTCGGTTGGAGATATATGAAGGCTTCCTATTGCTGATTCAAAAATAGCAGTCGAAATCAAGCATTCAAAAGAATACAGTCCACTAACATGGAGTAAGGGTTCCAATCAGAATTCGACTTCTGAGGGCAGAACCCGCGTCAGTTAATCGTCGCGAACACAACCTTCCACGCTTTGACGCATAAACACATGCTGTACCTTGATCGAAAGCTTGTGCCTCAAGGGAGGCAATGGTGATGGTCCAAATTGTGGCAAACTCATAGTTTCCACGATATTAGCAAAAAATATATTAGTACCACTACATTGCATTTATCTATATGTAAATACATATGCCTGCGTACACAGACACAGCTGGACCGTATTCTGTTACAGTATATGTATAGAGATCCTCGCATCAGTTTTTATTTCAACGAAACATCGAACGCACTAATGGAAACAAAATTTACACGATTTAGGAACGCGCAGTTGCTCGCATTGACTCTTTTAAATTTTATAAATCGGATTATTGTACACTGTTAAAATTAATAACATTAAATCGTTGCATCGGCTCAAAAACTATCAATTTTTTAATTATCTTCTAAGTTATCTTATAAGTTTCTGTACCGCCTGCTAGAATTGCATAAATGAAACGTCTCGTTTAAATTAAGAAGAAGGGAACCCTTGGTCAACAAATGTTTAGATGAACGCTGTTCGGTCTCGTAGCTGAACAACCAACATTCATAAACTCATAAACTCGGACCCATCATAAAACTCCATACCGAACTCCTCAGCCTGGTCACTTCCACCACCTTTCCTTCCTTCCCAGGTTTTTCTAATTTTACCATTTTCTCAAACTCCTTCCACCCTCACTTTCTCCCTCCATCACTTTTTCCTATCACCAATTAGAATTCATCATTTTCGATTCCTTCTTACCCTTTCCCTTCCAACTCCAACCAATCAAAAGACAGAACACAAGGATATTTTAGGATATAAATTGACACACAAAAATCAGAATCATCAGAATAAGAAACAGCAAAACATAAGAAACATCAGAAACACGAGGAAACTCTATAATCAAAAACGCTATAATGTAAGCAATAGAGAAGAGTTATATATTTTGAGAGGGCCGGGCGTAGAGAATCGGCCAAGTGCGTCCACTTAGAACGGTACTCCCCTTTTCTTTTCCTAGGACACCTCCTAGGAGGGGCCCAGGGTTGGAGACAGTTTGAGCAGGCACGTCGACCAGAGCAGGTCGAATAAAATATATTATTTACCGATAGCTTGTTTGTAATTTCTTCTCGCCTCGCCCGTCAGCCTTCCTTACAATAACAAGAAACGATACGACACAATATCAGACACATCGTAACATCAGAGGAGATACGAAAAACTGTACACAATTGTTAGAGAAATCGCGGTAGACGAACGGCTAAAGCAAGCCATGTGCGTTTCGTCAAGGCACTTCCCCACTTAAGGGAAATTCCTTGGGACCTAGGGCAATAAACTCAGGCAGATATACTGGCGGGAACGTCCTCACGACTCCTCGATAGTCCAAGGAAAGGACATTATTGTAACCGCCTTCAGCGCGTGTTGACTCCCACAGTGTTCGTGGAGTCGATTATATAGCATCAAAGATGCCAACACGATTTATAACAATAATATAAATAATATATTTGATTCAGATAATATACGTTCACAGTAGTTCTGATCCAAATACAGTTCTAATGTTGTTCTAAGTTCTAATGATAATACAGTTCTAGTTCAATGCTAATACAGTTCACCCACAGTTCTCAAACAGTTCTTATACAATTCTAATGCAGTTCACACACAGTTCTAAGTTCTAATGCAGTTCTAATGTATAGTTCTTGTATAGTTCATAGTTCAATTCTCAATCAGTTCTTGTATAGTTCTAATCTAATCGTAACAGTCACTTTCTTTAAATATTAGACACCCTAGTTAGGCGTGTTGTCGCCAAGAGGGTGGGAGGCATGCTATGTCCAATCAGTCCAAAATTCTGGTGTCAAGAGAGGTGGTCAATGTCACGCCCTCAGAGTTCGTGTGTCAGTCCCAAGTCAGGTAGGTGCAGATGTGACGGTGTCAGAAGGTCGCAGCTGAAGTGCACGTGCGTCAATTCTTGGTGAGGATTTAGGGTACGGCACTTTGCTATTGAGCAGAAATCGACAAACACCGAAATATTCGCCAGTTTCTAGGTCGTAAACTAATAACATGCCAGATGTGAAAATGACCGTTCTCAAAAATAGCTAGAGTTCGTCCGTATCATAAATTAAGTCGTTAGCTATCCTTAACAGCGCGAACACACGCATTATTAAAACGCATATCAAAAACGCCTACAGACTCTTTTCTAAAAACCGTTCGAATCCTGATTCCACCTTACACAATTCAAAACTAAACTTGTACTCTTTAAATTAAATAATATACGTACAAGTTCAGTGAATTCATCATTCACCAATCCACAACATCGTTAAGAACTAGCCCTCCTGGTATTAGTCTAGTGGGAGCGCAGCGATATTAGTCGCAACACCGAGCAGTTGCTTCGCACCGCGACTCGAATATCATCCAAACGTTGTAAGGTGATCGGGTATAGATTTGGCCAATTACCGAGAAAGTGATTAAGCTTTGGCCGGAGATAGGATACTCTATCGTACTACAATGACGATTTGACGGCCTACGAAGGTTCAAATACGTAACGAAGAGTACTGCATACGAAGTACCGTACTATACCAGATTCCTTTCGAGCGTCGAAGAATACGGATGCCTCCTAACCCGAGTCTAACACCCCCGTCTTTGATGTACGGTAGATCTACGGTAGAGCCATCGATTCCATGAAGGCAACATCCGCCCTTGATGCCGCGACCGTGGCTGTCCAACGCCATACGCCAAATTCGTCGTAACTTCAAGTCCGATAGCCGTCGGCACGGCAAAGCCACGTGCCGACTCTTGAAGCGCAAAAGCTGCGGCTGTCGACGGAACAAACCCACGCGCCGAACTTCGAATTCGCGGAATCGGTGGATACCGACACCTTATGGCACCGCTGCGAGGTTCCATGGCTTTCTGCTACGCGTCAATGCCTACAAAATATCGGTTTTCTTATACGTCGATACTTATACAAAAGGTATCAATTATGAATTCGCAAAAATTCTGAATTCATAATCGTTATAAATCAAGGGTTCCCAACTTTTACCTAGGTGGACCAAATTGTAAATTCCAAAATATTTGACAGGCCAAAAAAAAAGTGTTGTAGAAAGATCCATACATACGTTCAAATCGATGAAAAAATTAGACATAAGAGAAAGATTGATACTAATTTTATAACATAATTGTTCTGTAACGATATAATAAAAAATATAATAAATAAATAATAAAATATATAGTAAAAAAAAATATATTTCTCTCAATCCAGTAATTCGATACCAATTGAGTCACATCGATGTGGGTGCTAGATCTGCCCCTAGCCAGCAGTTCTAAAAATTAGTGGGGATAACTCGTGACCATTTAAGCGGACAGATTCGTGGCCATATAACCGGACAAGATATATTACGTATAAAATTTAGTATTTTTTTAACTGAACAATTTTCAATTATAGTACGAGAAAATTCATTTATTTTTCTTTTTTTTTTGTAAAAATGTAAATTATCTCTATAAATTCAAGATCACGGATGATCTGACGTCGCGGGTCGCATTTCTAGGGTTTCGGGCCGCATTTTAGCGCCACGGTGGTCATCGATGACCGGAGTGCTTCAAATGTTTATAATTATAAAAGTTGAATCAACATTGACAGTTAATGAATTTTGAACATCATCGTTGATTAGAGAATACTTTGAAATAAAATGTGCGCTATTCAACGATTAAAAATTTTTATTAGAAGATCAAAAATGAAAGACTAATTTTTATCAAATCCTGAATAAAACATATGATTTCGACGTGGCGGTCAAAGTGTTAATACCACGATTAAGAGTGCAATCACTAAAAACCGAATAGTTAATGATTTTACAGTTTCATAACTTCTAATTTTAACTTGGCTTTTATGCTAGCCTCTAAGCCAGAAAATTAACCATTAAATCAAGTACGTCACTGTAAACCGTAATTACCCAACAAAGCAAGAGAAATGAAAGGCAAGAAAGAAGAATGAAACTGAGGTATAACATCAACGACACTCGAGAACAATCGCTCCATTCATCTTCGTCTCGTTTCTGTCGCAGGACAGTTGACTGGAAATCTTCACTTGTTTATTTATAGTCTCCGTTGCGGTGCGATGGAAAACAATTCAAAAGGAGAGAGTGCAGATGTGAAAGAAAAGAACAAAGATAGAAGAAAAAGCAGTGCGAACATTTCATTCGAGTTGTGTAGACGTTTATCGGTTACAAATCCGTTTAATGTCAGTAACAACAGTCTCTTTTGTAAAGGTGCTGCGGCATTCAACTATTCCGCCGCGACACCAATTACATCCACCGAAGCCACGATATCGTCTTCAACAGCCCTGACCGAGTTTCTTTTCTGCGGTTTCTGCGCTTTACCTCGAATCCAACCAACAACCAACACCTCGCCAAAGAAAAAATAACGATCTTGCTCTTTCGACTACCGATGCCTACCTGTACTGTTTCATCTGCGCATAAGCTGTTACTTTGTTTACGTTAGCTGGAAAATATCGAAGTCGGTTTTACATCGGTGAAAAAAGAAATCGAAAATATACGATAAAATTTTTTCGTTCAAGATTTGATTTCTCAGAAAATCGTGTTTAACCCTTTCGCTCCTAACGCCGGATATATCCGGCATGCACGATGTGACCTACAGAGACGAGCGCCGAATTAAATTATTAATCACTGTATATTATTCTTTCACTACGTTCAATTGTTGATCAAAAATTTGTTATACCCATTAAATAAGTTTATATCTTTTATGTAGAAATTATGAGTATATTGTTTACCACGCGCAATGTGTACACTTTTGGCGCAGGGTCCAGTTCAGTGGCGGCGCCACACCGGCCTGAACCGCCGTAGCGAAAGGGTTAAAAATTCATCAAATATGTGTGTATTTAAGTACAGGTAGCTCTCCTACAACACAGCACCTTATAACACGATTCATAAATTGCAGGAACCCTCCTACAACACGGCATCCTATAACACAGTTTCGCTCTAACACGATAAGAAAATTGCAAAAACCTTTGTACAACAGTGTACTTCTATAGCCGCGGCGAGGCTTGCCGTCTTAAAGATACAGTTTTGCGGAAAGTATTTCTTTTTATCTCCGTGGCTTGAAAACAAAAGTGTCTCACGCTTGTACATACATTTATATTTTTAATAAAAATTAAGTTATTTATGTAGAATTAAACAAAATATTTGTTTTTAATAAGTTTTCGGAACGTAACACCCCTTTTTGTACTGGCTCTGGGTCTCATACAACACGGCATTTTCTAGGAACCAATCTACCGTGTTATAGGAGGGTTACCTGTATTTCTATTTTATAAATTGCAGCGTACACTACTTGTCTATAATTGAGCATATATATACACAATATGTACATTTTTTAAGTAATTAACTTAATTAACTAATGAAATCAATAATGTATAATGAAATTTGCTAAATAAAAACTGTTAAGTGCGTATGTATCTTTGATGAATTTTCAAACTCCATTTCCTTGAATACGAAGTATCAAACAAGACAATTTTATTCGACATTTTCGATTTGTTTTTTCGTATAGAATTATTCCCTTGGTGGTTGTTCCATTAGTTGTGCGACACCGTATAGTTCTCTTCGCCATAATGTATCTCCATATCACTTCTGTTTCTTTTCCATTTTCTGGAATAACTTTGCAGTGAAAGCGGAATAAAAGGTAGTTCCGAAAGTGAAATAATATATTTGCAGTGATGAAATATACAAACTTGCAGATCAGTTATATTTTAAGCTAAAACATTATATTCTTGAATATGTTGAGTTAAATTATGAATTTAACCCTCTATACTTTCCATATTGCAACACTTGTTTATTGTTATGCGCAACAGATTGCAAATAAATGAAAGCGAATTCATCGCGATACGCTACCGATGTAGCAAGCTCCACGATATAGTGAAAGAACGAGACTATACATATTTACCGTTCTCCCATCAACTCCGAATTCCTTCAAAGTTGACTCTATTTGATGTTACTGGCACGGTTTATGACGCGATTGCAAAGGAAAGCTATTTTCGAGTTGAGGACTCTCGTTTATTGTTTGCACGTGTTAAAATACATCCTGACGAAAGTAAAGTTTCAGAAAATCATGCCTCCCGTCGTCAACAACTGATAGACGTATCATAAACCAGGAATTTTTGAAGAATAGATTTCATTGTATCATTCCGTTAACCGCAGTCATACCTGGAGGCAATTTCGTGCAGTTGTTAAATTTCACTCACTTCGCGAGAAATTAGAAACTATCTTCCTTCTTTCCTACAGAGAAAGAACGCACCGAAACAGTGCCAGCGACGTGAATTCAGTACCGGATTCAGAGGAGGCTGTCTGAACGGTCAACTAAAACTGCTTTTCGGAGCACATACAAAGCGCAAGGCCCGGGGTCGCAGTCCACTTAACCGCATGAATTAAATTTGCTGATATTGGCAATCGAAAATTTTAAATATCAGCTAATTAAAGTGCACTTAATTCAAATCATTTTGTTGTAGCAGCACGTAACAGCGTTTTCATACGACAAGAAAACGAGACAACACCGTGACGAGACAAGACAATCGGCGAGATTTCGGGAACTACGGAAACGGAATAGATAGGAAAAATGGAGAATGTTTGTAGAAGCACGTGCGAAATTAACGACGTCAGCTGCATTTGTATTATAATTTACACGTTCATGGAAAGAGATAGAATGAAGACTGGGATTAATAATACAGACCATACAATAGGCCTGGCCAATCCAAATGGTTTAACGGCGCACTTTGATAACGTGCTACGTTACAGTGGGCCACACCTTAAGTAAATATGCTTTTATAAAATGTAATACATATACAAAATGAATATAACTTTATTGTTATACTATAATTCAATTAATTAACTCTCGTGTCGTAATTAATGAGATATTTGTTTATCCTTTCTTTCACTTAATTTTTGCAAATCTATATTTATGTTCGACGTTGCACATCTTAGCTGGTTTTCTAACAGCTAGCCTTTCACTCTCCTACGTTACTAAGAGTAAAAATGTGTGGATTGGTTCTTTATTGCATAACTGCATTAAAATTACAGATGAACGTTACCGATGGTTGCCTAACGAAACCGATTCTTTCAGTAACATTTGGCGTTCGTGGATATCAAACATAGAACTGGAGTTCGCAGTCGCACTTGTGCATTACAACAATGACACGTGCAAATTTTCATTTATTTTCATTTATTTACAACGAGAATCAAAAGTTTAAGTAGAAATATAAAATCGCCCGGCGAGCCGCGTATTGGCCAGTCGTCCTGCCCTACAACATCAAAAAGGTACTGGGCTTACGAGGCGACGGTAGATTCAGAGAAAAGAGTTCGCTGGGTACGTTTGCTCTGAAGATCTGGCAATCTGAAATACTATAAATTGAGTGTTCCCTATATCTGAGATAAACTTTCAAGCTTCGATTAATTGACACATCACGCGCAAATACTACAAGGTTCGACGGTCAATCTACCAACCAGGGCCATTAACACTGACCAACAAATCATGCAAAGCATGTCCCGTAAGGTATAATACTGTCGAGCAGGATTCGATTTTAAACAGAAAAATGACAACACGTTCGCGATGAGCTGAATTCAGTATCCTCCCCATAAGGCGGTTTTATTTTTAGTAATTTCTTCTATCTGACAGCGCTGATTTGAAATAAATCATATGATTCTTATTTTAATATTGTCCATTTTTTGAGAACATAAAACAATCGAAATAAAAACACACATTGTTGTTTCTGTCAGAACTACACCCGATTATTGTTATTCGTCTAAGCAGTATAACAAAATTATTTTGCTATAATAATTTACAAAATATTGTGGGAATGGACCCCCGAGCTGGGAATGAATATTTAATCGAGAGTGATAGGTGTGTGAATGAAGAGTATTTGGGACCGAGCGATAGAGGTGCGAAAGAAGAGTGTTTGGAACAGCACTATAGATGTGAGAATGAAGAGTACTTGGAATCGAGCGATAGAACTGCGAAAGAAGAGTGTCTGGACCGAGTGAACGAGAGCATCGTGTGACCGATTTTCAGGAAATTCCTGGACAGAGTGAGAGAGATTAAGAAATGAAAAGAGAGAAAATTTTCTAATATATAGCAAGGAAAAATATACGTGCGGGACAGTTGAGAATAGAGAGTCAAACAGTGAGTTTGAAAGAGAGTAAAGAGAGTGCGTGAGATATAGAGTTAAAGAGTATAATATTAGTATTAAAGGCTTTGTTATATTTTATAATTGAGTACACTTTACTTGTACCAACCCAACATTCCTACAATATTGTAGAAATGTGGGATGTGAGGGTTTTATTGAAAACAAGTTTAAACGTAATTATAATTTATTACTATAAGCTAGGCGTAACGCTAATTAAACTACTTAATATAAAATTCTATTTGACTACACAATCCGCATTCTTCTCCACACTACTGCTCAAATCACACTGTTCAATAAACTCTCAAATCTACATTGCCCCCTCCTGCACTTTTTACCCCACCCTGACCTCTACTTCACTTCCTAGTCTCTCTACCTCTCTCACACATACGCACGCACACACACACTAAACAATTGTATAACTTAAAACTAAGACGGGTATGGTTCTGGCAACCATCACCTCATCCCTGCAGACCGGCTGTGACCTCGAGAGGCCCTACCATAAATCGTAGGCGTTTGCCCACCCTAAAATATTTTTGTTCCGAGGTAGTGTTCTGTATATACCTCAATATTTAGTTGAAGTATTTTAACAACGTTTGTATATGTATTATAACCTTAATTCCAAATCGAATTTCAGTCAAAATAATTACCCATTAGAATGTCAAGAAGGAAATTCGATGATTCGTCGGATGAATAGTTCATGTACCACCGGTGTCGCATCCCGTCTCTTGGGACATACGTGAACGCAAAAGGTCCTTCCGAAAGGTTCATGCTGCTGATTGATCTGAAGTTTACGAGGAACGGTGGGAAGGGAGTGTGAACCGTAAATCTAAAACTTTATCTTTGGGTATTTATTAGTTTCCGAGATATTAATAAAAAGCTTTCGATACCATACATTAAAAACTGGATATTCGGTAAAGCAGCTCGCTATCTCACTGGGTAACAAGCTTTATTTTTTCACTTGTGTTTGCTGTATCGGTGTACAACTCCAAGTGATAGTTCTGTGAAAACTATCCACAGTATGAGTGAGCAGTGTGAATGCGAGAGAAGGAATCTGGAAAGAGAGTAGAATGCGAGTAGTGAAAGAGCTGGTACGATTGGTAGATAGAGAATATGAAGTGCGACAGGACGGGATGCGAGGGAGAGAGAGAAAAGTACTGTGCAGAGCTAGAAAGATTTTATCCGACAAGAATGTAGGTTCGATTGGTTAGAATAGAAGGTGCACGCCTCCTTCTCGCACGCATTTTCTGCTCTCGCAAATTATTTACCGAAACGGTCACGCATACTAATCGGATCGCATCGTCACAGACGAACTGACAATAAGCGAGAGACCCCTTGCTCCTGTGTCGTCCCGAGAGAAATCTTTCCAGCTCTGCACAATGTACGAGGCAAAGAATGTGTACGCGAAAGAATACAAGGAACCGAGGTAAGCATGAGAAGTGAAAATAAAAATTTTACAGAACACGATTTTCGTTGAAGAACCAGAGTTATAGTAAAGATCAACTATAAAGGTGATTATTAGTCCAATTACAGTTTACATTTGTAATAAATAACAGTTGGTGTGTAATGGACACACGGGAATTCGAACTAGCAAGTTGGTTTTGTTAGAGCTTTATTTCACAAGGTGGATAGAACTGAAGCGTACACGATAGATTTCTTACTAGAATCTGCTGATGGAGGAAATATTTGGCGGTACTTAAAGGTTTAGACGGTAGTAGTGGTAGGAATAGGGCAGGCAAGCTTGTTCGAACTATGATGACGTTATGTTCGTAGTATGTGTCGCGGATGACACATTATTTTGGGTACGATGACGCGGTCTTTGAAAACAAGTACGATACACTGTTAACAGATGCGATGTAGTATTTGTGAGTATGATACAGTGTTTATGACGTAGTAGGTACATTACAGATGCATGTATTCAAGTTCAAAAGAGATCTTAATTCGCACCCCACGTGCATAATCCTGTACGGACTTGTTCTATTTAGATGGACAGTAAATTATTGTTAGTAGACAGATCAGTAGCTGCATCGACTTTTTCCGGAGAGATTATTCGAATCGACAATCTCCGCCCACCATATCGTACGGGACAAAAGAGTTTGGAAAAGTTTGGGTCCTTAAACTTCCCGGAAGTACATAATATAACTACTTGAACGTCACGCAACATATTTACAACACGTCTAGGCCATAGGTGGGGAACGTGCGGCCTTGAGGCCGCATGCGACATCCGTGAATTTCTTGTGCGGCCTTCATAAAAGCTAGCTCTTGTATCGATTAATATTTAATTATACAGGGTATGACAATTTGAAAATTAATAATTTTTTATAACTTAATATTATTATTTTTCTGTTGTATTTCTTTATATTGTAATAAATTTATTTAAAGATACTTCTATTAATATTATTACTACTTCTACTTAATATTATTTTTCTATTGTATTTCTTTATAATGTAATAAATTTATTTAAAAATACTTTTACTAATATTATTTTTATTTGAAGTGGTATTTAAATATATTGTTGTTTACTAAAATTTAAAGATCTGGATGAAATTTTGTAAGATTCGTATTGAGATTTTAGATACTTATTGTAATAAACTACGTTTATGACGTAAAATGTCAAATATTTCGAGAACTATTGACATTTCGATGACTTTGGGTTAGTACTTTTACACACAGGATAATATAAGGGACCGATTGGTTTAATAAAAAAAATGGGTTGCATTTAAGAATAAAGTGCAGTTGCACCTGGCGTCTGCATCGGTGCATCCGCATAAAAAATAGGACAATAGGAAGTTTGGACGCATTATACCATATGTTTGTGCGTCGCAGCGTCGACCGTGATTGGCGATGAATAAACGACGCGGTGTAATCCAACCGAATTGTTGAATCCCCTTCGTATGTGTTTTAAATGGACTGTATCTCAGGTTTTGTTTCCTTGTCGATATACAAGTCTATGTGTGCAACGGTGTTTCGCGTTGTCTTATGTTGAATCTACAGGGGGTAAGACCGAAGTGTCTTACCCTGTAGTCTATAGCCAAAATGTATCGAAATGTCTATCAAAGTCTAGTGTCTCAAAATGTCTAAAGTCTACGAATGTATCAAAAAATCTGTCGGTGCGCGTTTTGCACCTCGCTATATAGACACAGTTCCTCCCTTCCAGTACGCCCTTGGCGTGCTATTTTCTGGAAGGGGAACTGTGTCCATCTTCCGGGTTAGGTAGGCCGCGAGTTGGCAACAAGACCGTCTTCTGGTCGCCACGTGGTCCTCCAGGTTGGCGAAACAGTTTCGGTCGCGCCAACCTACCCCCTTGGTATTTCCCGGTTTATGACACGGCACCGCTACTTGGGCCCAAAACTTGCACGTGCCATCGATAGTCTGCAAGCCAGATGGCACCCAAGAATTAGCTGTCTCTAGCCTACCATGTCATAAACCGTGATGGTTTGCTTTAGGCTCCTTGCTAATTTATTCGGAGCCGTTTAGGACCGAACACCATATGATTCCTCTATTTTTAGTTAAAAAAGAACAATTACTGTCTCAGTTAGCACAATCATCCTGTATACTCGCAATTAGAGATCTAATGATAATTCTATACTTTGTAACGCGATTCCATTACAATATATATTGTTGAGTTTTATCTGTGTTGATTAATCCAGGCACCCATTTTTAATTATTAACATCTGAACTAACGAATTATTCCCACAATAACATACCTTTACCGCTCGAGGTATATTATTAATAGTAGATTGTAAGGTCCAATATCCTTAACCCGTAGAGGCTCTCGGTATTAAACCATATATCGGTTCGTCCAATCTTAACCACTAATCCTTCTAAACCATAAACTCAAGGCTATGGCGTCGAGCCCGACCCACGCCTCAGCCCTTGTAACCGTAACAGCCCAAAAATTAAATAAGTCAAAATTTTTAAATTTGTGAGAAATTAAATGAAACAATCGGCAATGTATAAACATATACATAGTAATTAGTATATTTGGAAATATTGTCGCAATCAGCAGCATTCATAATCTAACTGTGTAAATAACTGTTGGATTCCGGGGTCACAGAATCGAGTTCAACTTAGTAATATTTTTGTATAAAGAAAGCTTTATTCCAAACTGTGGTTTTGAGAGAAATTACAAGAGAGATGTGTCGCGTGCTCTTTGGTGAATTCCAATGCTCGCGTTTTGCAGTCCTTAAGGTATTTATATCTTTTGGAAATGGGGAGAGTGGATGATCTAGCCTCTTGATGAGCCATCCTAGGCAGAGTCAGACCCCGACCCTTAGCACGGCTGACTCGTCTTATGACCAATATTTGCCGTGACTAAGGTTGGTCCGCGGGTTCTACCTGCTCTAGGCCTAGTCATCCAACATAACTGTAGCAGCGTAACGAATAAAAAAAGTGTAGCAATTACTACGGTACAGAAAAAAATAATTATTAACTTACATTGCAAATCTAAAAATTTATCAAAAATCTGTGGAATCGTTAATAAACCACGATCTAGAATTCAAGAAGTACTTGATCGATACGAATCACGGAGAATAGTGGAAAACGATATCAGGAATGAACATCTAGTGAACATGTTGAACGAGTTGTTGTCTACATAATTAAGAAAAATTCAAAAATAAGTGAGTGCAAAATCATAGAAGAGCTCAGTTAGGATAAGTGCATGTAACATGAAATAATCCGTAATAGGGAACATCGCACGATCTGAATAGATACATAGGTAACAAACTGTATCAGTAACCACGTAAACTGCTTCTTTTGATAAAAAATCGATAAAAGATAGCCATAATAATTTTTGAATGTTATTTTGCATGTATTCGTTATGTGGCAGCGTATCTGGCGCCACTCCTCTGCTGGAACAAATAGTTGTAATTAGTTTAGTCTAGTCCTAAGGAATGCGTGAGTGTCGCGCGGAAGATTATTCGAGTGGATGTTTGCGTGATCGGTTCTTGGAATGCTTGAGCGGCGTGTGACGGCAATGACGAATGTTTGGTTTAGAGCTAGAGCAGATCGGTATTGTAAGGTGGAATCAGGATTTGAACGGTAATTAAAGAATAAAGTCTGTGGGCGTTTTGAATACATTGTTTAACTCTTTGGCTACATTTGACGTATCAGAACGTNGTATATATAATGAATAATACGAAATAAATTTATTCTTGCATAAAATCTACTGCTTTTACTTGCCCACAAAATTAAATGTGCTCCAAGTGCAAAAAAATTTTCAAATAAATGTGTACCCAAAGGGTTAATATTACATGCGTTCACGTTGAAGGCTACTACAATAATGTCCTTCTGGACTATTCGTGAGTCGTGAGGACGTTCCCGCCAGCATGCCCGCTTTAGTTTTATTACCCTAAGTCTCAAGGAATTTCCCTTAAATGGAGAAGCGCATTGACGAAATGCACATGGCCTGCTTCAGCAGTTTGTCTACCGCGATTTTCTAACATTTCTTTCGCAGTCATGTATACCTTTTTCGATTTCAATCAGCGTTACTTGTTCCGTGTTTTCTATTAGATGAACTAGCAATCGATCGGTTTAAAGATTGCTTCGAAATGTTTCATGATTTTACTTGGTACGGTCAAACGGTTTAACTTTTAATTATTTGCCATGCGTAGCTTTGATATTATACATAAAGACACGACAATTAAA
>SMSQ01015140.1:0-35744 GCA_019453375.1 Ctenoplectra terminalis
GCGATCGATTGATCTTTTTTTCTTTTTTTCTTTTTCGATCGAGAACGATTCTCGAGAACATGGAGATCGTTGGTTGAGAATCGGGAAGCCAGGAAGTTGGTTGCGAAGGTTGAAGGGACGTATCAATCTCCGGGAGTGGGAGATGTTAATTTTCCAGCGCGAGGGGAGACTGGAGGGTTTGTTGAAAGTTTTCTAGGCGTGCTGTAAAACGATCAGGAAGTTCGTTTTTTGGGTTGAATGGGGAGAATTTGAGAGTTCTCGAGTTGAGTCGAGAGCGTAGAATTTTTATGACTCGCGAGATCGAGCCATCGTGTTTTCGGTTGAGACGGAACTGTGGCAATTTTCATGGTACGAGCTGAATTTTTCATGGAACAAGGGGATTAAATTTAGAGAAATCCTGGGTGATCTGAGCTTTGAGAACAGTTTGTTTTGGTATAATTATGGATTATCGGTTGGAGCAATTTTAGCGATAAACAGTTAACAGTTCATCTCTCCGCGACTGATCAAACGAATTAAATTTCCTAATGGATACGACCGGCTTTTCGCGACACCGGCAACACTTCCACCCCCTATCTTTCGTATCGTAGATAAACCAATAATTGCCTGGAAATTAATTTCACGCCCGTGGCGTATCAATGAGAGGGGGAAAGAAAAGAGAAACGACGGGTCAGGGAGGGTTGAAGCGCGGAATAAAGGAGTGGAAAACGCGGAACACGATTCGCGTTTGCTGGTTCTCGAGAAGAAAGGTGCAGCGAAGGCAATTTGCCAGTTCGTGTAGAATATTGCGAAACATCGACGTCGCGAGACGTCGACTTCGAATCGAAGAAAAGAGCTCTGAACGGGCATGCAAAGGGGACGGAAGTTTTACTCGTTGATTAATTGGCGCTCGTTTCCTAGGGCACAATTAGTTCTGTAATTAGCTTTCGTCGATATATTCTCTGGAAACAGAGAATGTGATGGAACGCATCGGTTGGGCACGTTTCAGAGAAAAATGTTTGTGTTGGAAAATTTAGTTTCGCATTAGATTCCTTTAGAATTTACAATTTATTAATAAATATAGTCGCATATAAAAATGTGGCACACGAGGAAGTTAATCGTTACTCTTTATTTTTTTTTTTTTTTACTAACAATTCACCGAACTGAAATTTCAAGCAACGAGCTAAATGAAATTTCTGTGAAACCTGAAAATCGATTTCCGTGTTCTTTTATTTCGTCGAGAGGTTCTATTTGAATATTAGGATTCAGTATCTGTATTCATGAGGCAGTGAATATCTTTGGAATGAATTTACGTGGTCCACGGTTGACGATAAAAGAGATTTTAAATCGATAAATTGGAGAACGTTGAGAGGACGCGAAGAGAGGATCGAAGCACAGTGATAGATCGCTTTGTTTCGGAGATAAATCGATGAAACTTTGCGTCGTGAATTTTTCACGCGTCCTTCACGCATCCTTCACGTCGATTGAGTTTCGTATGTACTTCCGAGATAAACATCCACCGATTTAGCCACCGTTCCCATCGAAGCCATTTGCAACCGGTGTAATAGTACATGCAATGACATCCATTTTTCTCGTAACGAATAATGGAATCGTTGCTGGAAATCGACTGTAAAATTCGCGCGAGCTCGCTCGTTTCTCGGACGTTCCGTCGATCGAACAATTGACGCGTGGGAGGAACGGAAATATTTCTGCTGACCTATAGTTTGATGAAAAAAAATGTAATATTTGTAAAAATGTATTTAATACAAAGATTCATTGCTTCGAAACGTTCAACAAGCATTTTTATTTATCTTTTTAATATACTTTTTTAGTAAAAACAGAACGAAGAAATAAGGAGTGACGATATTAATTAGTACTCGTTAGCAGAAATTATTTCTCGTACAGAAAATAGTAATTAAAAAATATAGGTCACGAATAATAGTCTAAGGTGTATTTTTTTTCTACAAAAATAATAAATTTTCGTTGAAAACCTTCGTTCAGTCGGGGTAATTAATTTTTATGGAACGCGTTCGAAAGTCTTTTTTCGTGAAAATTGATCAACGAGAAAATCTGCAGATTCTGCAAATTCGTGCGATAAACGAATTTTACTCCAGTGGCCCGAGATAACTCCGTTCAGTTTCTCAAACGAAAAAGCGTTTCGCGATGTTGATTAAAGCTTGCGACGAGCCTACGAAAATCGGGTCACCGGAGGAGAAACCGAATTCTCGCCTTTCTTGAACCGCATTTTCCCTTCCGTGTGCTGGAATCCAATAATTCTTAATTGGATTAGAGCAATAACGTGTTATAGGATATCGTCGGACTCAACGAGTTCTTTTCATTGTGTAAATCGACTTTATATTGATCCAGTTTATCCGACAAATGGATGGAAAATTCCTATCGTGGAAATATCGAAACGTATTATCATTCGACCATATTTTAAGGTTCATTTTAAATAATTATGCTATATTTATTTCATTCGATTAACAACGAACAGTATGTTACATTTAAACCTACCAATTTCTCAAACTTGTTCAGTAAAACTGATGCAACAGAATTTGCAAATAGTTGAAACATACATTTCAGACATTTTTTATTATACTATTTTACTACGATCTCGTAATAATTTTTTTATTAGACCGCGTCACATTACACTCGTACTAAATATTTGTTCAAAAAAATTATCCAATGCATGATATTTTTATTTCTTTGTTACATTAATTCCAACCAATACGTTAAAATAAAAAAAATGTATTATTTAATCACGAACACAAAACTTTAATATTTAAACATAAAACTTCTTCAAAAGTTGAGGAAAACAAAGCACTTGGTTGTAAAAAGAAAAAAAAAATCTTACAAAACTTCTCGCAGAGTTCCACAATACTTTAAAAATTCCCGGCTATCCTTTATTGTCGCGCCGGAATAAAAATAATTTCCAACGGCCCGTTCCGTATATCTTCCCACCGCTCGTCCAGCAGAAGAGCAGGATTCATAGCACAAAACTTCCGGAGGAGCAATAATTCTGCACGCTAAGGGCCAGAGTCGGGCAGAGTTTCGGTCCAAGTAGTAGAGACGTAACTCAGGCCTGCCAGAGTCAGTGGAACAGGTCGGCGCGATGTCAGACGCCGGCGAGTTGCACGCGTTGAAAACGGGTTCCGACGAAAACATCGATTCGTTCGTGGTCGATCGTAATGACACTCGATCTCTGACGCGTCTGTCGGCTTACAGAACATGCTATGGAATTATTTTATTGTTTTTTCGGCTATTTAACACGATCCTCCGATTCAATCGAACGCGTGATTTTGACGTAAATTATCTATCAATAACGACGATCCGAGGATCGTGTTTTAATACAGCGTGAGAATACGGTACGAAATATTGGGTAAAAACGATCGTTAATTAAATTATTGCCTTTTCTACTTTTTTTTCTTTTTTTTTCCTCTATTTTTTTTATAAAGGTTTGAAATGATATTTCAGTTAATCATCGCGCGCAAGGGTTGGTATTTTGTTTATCGANTATAAAGGTTTGAAATAATATTTCAGTTAATCATCGCGCGCAAGGGTTGGTATTTTGTTTATCGAATAAACGAAAGAGAAACATTCCGGTTCGTTGATTTAACTGGTCTATTGAATTGATACGTTCCGAGGAAATTCACGAATATCGTGCGCAGGATGCTTTGTTCTATTATTTTGTTGATTTTATTCGGACACGATTAATGGAGTCCTGTTGATTGATTTAAATACTTTTTTTCTTTCTTTTTTTTTTATATATATTTTGGAATAGTGGATATTGACGTTGGTTTTAATATCTTGGTTAAATAACGCGAGATTAATTAACGGCACATAAACGGAGCTATCACGTACTTTCGAAACTCGTGTCCAGTCCTTGCCAACACGTATCCACCATTGATCCGTCCTTCCGCCATAGCTGTTAATGCATCGCGATGAATAATCCTAAGCAGAAACGACTGTCGGTAATCAAGGTAATTAGCACCGTCCGAGCACGAGCTGTGGGAAACAGCGTAAAACGTTCGTACTCGCTCGAGCTTAATCCGGCGTTCGTGTCCGCTCACCGGTCGAATAACTTGTTTGCTCGTTGCGCGTGTAATCGAGTGGATATTCTTTCGTTGTTTTAGCTCGTGCCTTGCTGTAGAGCGCTGTAACGTGTATTAGAATTAATAATTTTCTATATTAAATATTCATATCTTGTGCACGGCGAGTGCAACTTAACGATTCCACCGAATCGCTTAATTTTAAATTGCTTCAAGCATGGTACTCTTCGGGATAAATTTAAAGTAAAAAAAAAAAAAAAATTGAAGATAACGTCGAAGACAAAACAGTTGGTGAAATTTCAATTGTTGATACTTATAAAAGAAAGCAAATTGATGGATAAATTAATGTAATTATATACAGTACGTTTTTTTTAGGTTCGCTAATAACAATGATTTTTAATCAATTTTTAATCAATCATTTTGGTAATGAATTGAATGTGTGCGTTGTGTTGAAATATTTAATTTATCGTGTGTTGTATCGTGCAGTATTAATAAATAATTTTTTCGTTTTTTTTTTTTTTTCTTTTTTAATCTTATCGATGATACTTCAGTGTAAAAATTAAAAGTATACTCGGATTTTAACACATAGGAAGGAAAATATACACGCACGATAAAGATGGTACAAAATTACCAGATGTTGATAATTAATTTAATATTCCGTGCTAGCAAATTAAAAGTGATTATTTTCTTCTATCTAACTTCGGAATCTTCATGAATTCGATTCAATTTACACGTACAAGTGTTGTATCGTAGATATGGTTACTTCGCTAATTAGGATACACATGGTAATGAAACTTGCCTTGTGTATCGTGAAAGAGAACACGTAACTGTGTATTTGAATGACCGACAGTATGCAAAATTAAATGATAATTAGAATTGTTGACCGTGTTACAGATTAGATAGCAGGTTTGTGTATGCTTTTCATTAACAGCTTAACTTTGTTTCTCGAGAAAAGCTGCTCATTCATGAAACTATTGTAAACGATATCAGACTTGTTTTTCACGTTCCACGTTCTAATCGATCTCTCTGATAAATAATGTTCCATTAATCGAACGTTCTAATCTTGTTAAAATTAGCAATTAATATTTGTTCGTTTCTGCAATTCTTAATCAAACCGCGACGCGTTTAATTTAAGATTGATTAACTGATTTTATCGAAAGGTGCTTCTCTCAATTACGCAACAACGTGTACTGTTTGATAAAACAACGACCGAAAGTTTTCCATATCAGTAAAGTGTGTACTTCCGAGAAATATTAGCACAAAAGTAACACGAAACCAGGCAATATTCACATTGGCGAAACTCTTACTAAATGGACTGCTTAATTTAGGTTGATAATAGTCGATATTTGCACGCAAACAAAGTTAATTAGAGCGTCAAACACGAAAGAATCATCGTCAGCTCGCTAAATGTAATTTTTGTATCAACTGATTGGTCTACGCTCGTTATCGAAACATCTCGAATTACTCGATTACCGTTTCATCTCGCGAATTATCAAATCGAAAGTTGTCGAGTGAAAATCTCTTCTTTTTTTTTTTTTTTTTTTTTTTAGTATTTTAATTTCGACGAGTTTCGACGAATTAAAAAAAACTCCGAAAAATTTCAGGTAAACAAATTTAATACGAAAATTCGTATTCTGTACATTGTTGCACGTGGAAATTCACTTGTAACGCAGCTCTCGAAAATCCATACTCAGTAACGTAATTGAGATTAAAATACGAAGACTCGTCTCTTGAAACATTATTTTCTCCGGATATTCGTGTCCATTAAAATTATTTCTGAGAATAGCAACTATTTTCTGTAGAATTAAAATACAAAAATCATCGGTCTAGTCCTGAAGAATTAAATTAAAATTTTTAATTTAAGAATCCATAAATATTATCTATTAATTGATTTTAAGTTCTATTTCATGGCGAATAAATTACATTACGATTCAAAATTACATCGGTTTATATTACACAAATAGATTGAATTTAAATTTCAATTTCAATATTAAATTTAACGCCCATCGAAATTATCTATCAATTAATTCTAAGATTCATCTCAAAGCGAATAAATTGCACTGTGATTTTAATATTAAACGACTATAAATATTATAAAATCAAAGACGAACGGATGTGAATGGGCGATCTACGTGACAGTTCATTCCGAACCCGAGCGCTCTCCACGAGTTAATTTACGATTTTGCAATTCGATTTCCACACGAACGTAACGGTGCAACGTCAAGCGTTCACTGGTGAACGCGAGGCGACTATTAAATACTGTAACAGTTTCATCGCGATCGATTCGCACCGGTTAATAATTGATCGTGTGTTGCACTTTCACGTGCAAGTGCAGTAACGCGTCTACGACCTGCTTGCGTCACTGGATCTTTCCGCTTGTTTCCTGTTCCGTTTATCGCTGCTCGTATTTTTTAATTCCTTTCACTTTGATTCGATTAAATTCTCTGGTTTAAAATTTTCATCGTTTCCTTGGTATAATTTACTCGTTAACGTTGTATCTCGCATCTAACACACTTCAAGATCGAAGATTGTGTTGAATTCCTAGCATAGATTGACTTTAATTTTATTCCAATTTATTTATTTATTTATTTTTCCTTAGAATTCTTGGTTAAAGGAAAGTTAAACACTTTTAGGAAGTACTTAACAGCTCTGTTGTCGAAATAATTGAAGAACATTCGTAATTAATGCAATTAATTAATTTAACCTTTAAATGGTAAAATGGAGTTTGAAAAACCTCGTGAAACTTTTAAATACATGCTTGTTTATTTGTTAATAAAATTTTATTAATACTGCTTGTATTAATATACTTTTTTTTTTTTAAATAATCTAAAAATTTAACGATCGAGTAGAAAATAATTTCGATACGTCAGACTTCATCTTCTCAGTTTAAGAGTCAATTAAGGAGAACCGGTTGTTCTGCAAATTATAAATTTATAAATTTACAAACTCATTTTTATGTTCCGAGGCAAAGGGTTATATTTAGAAGCTCGGTATATTATTCGTTGTAGTTTTCATCGATCAGTTTGAAGTTGGTCTTCCCCAACAAGGAAGTACGAAGCAAAGGTTGGACGGATTGAATGCAGCGCAGGTTCCATAGCTGAAATGAAGTGCTTCGTCGGAATAAGTTTACAACAATGCTAATTTAAGGCTGTTTTTCGAACATGATAGCGTCAGAAACTCTCCAGACTATCCGGTTTTTATTCCCTGCGTCATTATGTTAAGCACAGCCCGGTATTAAATCAGCTTTCCACAACTTTTCCTCGCTTACTTGAAACTGCATCCCCATTAACGAGCCACTTAATTTGAGCTTCGAGCTTAAGTCAAGTTTATTAACACTTAATTAAATATTTACGCGCTACACGTGTAATTTTCTCCAGCTGTTAATTTATAAACTAAATCCCATATTTTCGCCGATTCGAATTTTCCCTAATTTCAAAACGAAAAAATCGTAAGCATCACTTTTTTTTTTCCTTCCAATACATTTTAATTTTCCACGACAATCCCATAAAATTAGAAACAAATTTAGAATCGCGAAAAGTTAATTTAATCGCACACAGCAACCACCGCTTTGCCTTCAAGTTAATTATAAGAGTCATTACGGGGTAGCAATTTACCATATCGGCACCTTCTCTGCCTTCGACAGCGATTCGGTTAACGTTCATCGAACAACACTCGAGGCAATTCGTTCTTGCGACTGGAACCTTGACACGCTGCAATAAATGCATCCCTTCTCCGTCGACTGATACGTCGACGCGTCTCTCGACGAACGAAAAACGCGAGCCACGGGGACGGGCTCGTCGTGCACGATCCATCCGTTTACGATTCGTCGAGTTCCGGCGACCACGACCGATCGCGGTCGCTCCTGGCCGAACCGTTAGCCTCCGTTCACCAAATAGGCGGCCAGTTTGACGCGTGACACGCACCAGTGTCGACGAAGCGTCGTTGCTCTGCGCGATGCGGCCACGCCACTTCCGGTCAGCTCGATCTTCCTCGATCGAGCAGAGTCGCGAGTTTAGCTTGTGCTCGTGCTTGTCCAGAGTGCGCCGATGATGGGATTTATTATGGGCTGCGCGTGCTTCAAAGCTGCCGTCCTGACGCATCTCTTTCAAGGTTGGTACTAATAGAGAGATAGAGAGACTGTTCCGTGGCTCGAAGGTTGTCTTTTTAGGGCGTGTTGCGTGTTGAAGTATTTCTTCAAAGTGTGGGTATTTTATTCTATTTCTTTTTGATTTTTTTTTTTATTTCTTTTGATTTTTTGATTTTTATTTTTTTGAGAAAGTGTAGTGGGCGTTGTTGGAAAGATAACGAGACGATACAGTGGCAAGAGAGGCAGTGGCGTTTGTTTTTTCATCCGTAATGCGTAGATGCGACTGTTTCGACGACACGTGTGCTCTTTCCTTGTAATTGTGCTAACAGAAGGTGGATCTATTGCGTTCTAAGTAATCACTCGTTATCTTTCCAACGACGCGCGGTAGGTATTCTGTATTTTTTTATTCGAGAAAGCGTAGGTTAGGTTGTGGATAAGTTACAATATTTTCTCGAAGCTTGGCGCTATTGTTTCAAGGGATGTTTTGTTGTCAGTTGGTGGACGTCGAGGCGAAGTGTTTTTATAGCATAGTGTGTTTATTGTCTTTCAATGCTCAGAATATATATATATTTTTTTTTAGTTGAATGTTTTGCGTCATATGTATTTTTCAAAGTTATTAGTGACCACGTTGAACTCGTTGGTGGAAAAGACCGATATCTTTCAGAGGATTCAGAAGAGTTTTTCGAAGAGTTTTGTTTCTGTAGCATGATCAGTGAGTTAGGTAATTTGTGTTACGTTCTTTGCGTACTGTATTTAGGATGGCTAGCCAAGATGTGATCGATGTTCTGGCAGAATATTTCGTTTCGTACGAAGGACAGTGTTTTGGTTTGTAGTTGGAGACAAGGGAAAGCTACGATTCCATGTTTGGGTCATTGTAGAAACCTGTTGACTTTCCTGTTCTCGTGATTGTTGTTTTTTGAGTAGAGGCGTTCGAGGAAATGCGTATCGATTATTCGAAATAGCTTCTTGGCCTTGAAATAATGAAACTGAACAGTTTCGGGTGTATTAAAAATGTAGTAAAATCAAGGTTGGTATTTAAACTTGTTAAAGTTTGTCGATAAGATTCATTATTCGTTCTGGAATAAAAGGAAATATTTTAGAATTTTATTCTATCATTCTGTAACTGTATTAATATAAATTAAAAATAATATTATTTATCGATCGTTGATTATAGTTTTATCGCGAAAATGATCGAAGAACGCAATACTTCACTCTTGACGAAATTAATTCGATAAATCTAATGCCTTAAGTGGGACCGGAAATGAAAATCTTAGAATTCAAGTGCCACGACTTAAACTATACTTCCAACTGCGTAATGCATTCCTTGCCTAAAAAAAAAAAAAAGAATCGACGCGACTTAAAGTTGCTTGAATCTTTTCAACAAAAATTACTCAACGATATCTGATTCTTCGATTTCTCCGTTCGGTTTATCATAACTTTAAACCTCAATTCACATGCCAGTGTAATCAATAATCGAGGAATCAATTTCCATACAATCGATATTCTTGATAATCGGCACATATTTAGATAGTCTGTGTTCGGTACATTTGCATTCTGTTATAATTCTGTGGTTCTAAATTTATTCCCAATAATTTCTCTCTATTTACTTTGATCAGAAATTCTGTTTTCTTATACGAGGAATCGGGGAAGAAATGTTTGTAATATTTCAGAAAATTCCTCGACTCTATTTACAATTTAAATATATTACGATTTAACTTCTCCATTTTTTTTCTCTTTTTTTTTTANCTGTATTTTTTTATTCGAGAAAGCGTAGGTTAGGTTGTGGATAAGTTACAATATTTTCTCGAAGCTTGGCGCTATTGTTTCAAGGGATGTTTTGTTGTCAGTTGGTGGACGTCGAGGCGAAGTGTTTTTATAGCATAGTGTGTTTATTGTCTTTCAATGCTCAGAATATATATATTTTTTTTTTTTTTACTTGAATGTTTTGCGTCATATGTATTTTTCAAAGTTATTAGTGACCACGTTGAACTCGTTGGTGGAAAAGACCGATATCTTTCAGAAGATTCAGAAGAGTTTTTAGAAGAGTTTTGTTTCTGTAGCATGATCAGTGAGTTAGGTAATTTGTGTTACGTTCTTTGCGTACTGTATTTAGGATGGCTAGCCAAGATGTGATCGATGTTCTGGCAGAATATTTCGTTTCGTACGAAGGACAGTGTTTTGGTTTGTAGTTGGAGACAAGGGAAAGCTACGATTCCATGTTTGGGTCATTGTAGAAACCTGTTGACTTTCCTGTTCTCGTGATTGTTGTTTTTTGAGTAGAGGCGTTCGAGGAAATGCGTATCGATTATTCGAAATAGCTTCTTGGCCTTGAAATAATGAAACTGAACAGTTTCGGGTGTATTAAAAATGTAGTAAAATCAAGGTTGGTATTTAAACTTGTTAAAGTTTGTCGATAAGATTCATTATTCGTTCTGGAATAAAAGGAAATATTTTAGAATTTTATTCTATCATTCTGTAACTGTATTAATATAAATTAAAAATAATATTATTTATCGATCGTTGATTATAGTTTTATCGCGAAAATGATCGAAGAACGCAATACTTCACTCTTGACGAAATTAATTCGATAAATCTAATGCCTTAAGTGGGACCGGAAATGAAAATCTTAGAATTCAAGTGCCACGACTTAAACTATACTTCCAACTGCGTAATGCATTCCTTGCCTAAAAAAAAAAAAAAGAATCGACGCGACTTAAAGTTGCTTGAATCTTTTCAACAAAAATTACTCAACGATATCTGATTCTTCGATTTCTCCGTTCGGTTTATCATAACTTTAAACCTCAATTCACATGCCAGTGTAATCAATAATCGAGGAATCAATTTCCATACAATCGATATTCTTGATAATCGGCACATATTTAGATAGTCTGTGTTCGGTACATTTGCATTCTGTTATAATTCTGTGGTTCTAAATTTATTCCCAATAATTTCTCTCTATTTACTTTGATCAGAAATTCTGTTTTCTTATACGAGGAATCGGGGAAGAAATGTTTGTAATATTTCAGAAAATTCCTCGACTCTATTTACAATTTAAATATATTACGATTTAACTTCTCCATTTTTTTTCTCTTTTTTTTTTAGAATAATAATTACATTCGTCGTCAATATTTAAGCTCGCCCTTTCTAAGGAAACATTTGATGAAAACATTTATTCGAGCAATAAAAAACATACCCGATATAATCATTATCGCAAATCCTACAAAAAAAGAAAAAGGTAGGAACACGCGATTACAATAATCCGCAGATATAAATCCTCGAACAAACATTATAGATAAACTTCTGCAACTTTCATAAAGTCAGATAAACTTCTTCGTAATCGTTGCTTCTTTTTCGTGTAATTTTTTTGTTATTTCGTGTCAACACTTTAGAGCCTGGATTATTAAAAGAAAAAAAGAAATTAAGCTTGTTTTAATCTCTGATGATGCAGTTACCTTTTATCTATTTACCTTTTTATTTTATTTCTTATATACAATTTCTAAACGATGTCTAAAAATGTTAAAACAGTAGCTGAGAGAAAAAAGAGTCTATTAAAATACTTTTTTTGAATCAAAAATTAGATTATCTGTATTGGTAGAGAGATACATCGCCGAGATTTAAAGAGCTAAAGTAAAATTCCCCAATTGGAATCGAGTTGAAACACCTATTCGAATTTCTGTGTCGAAATAAATTACGAACTCGTAGATCGGTGTTACTACATATTCCAACAAAATAACCAGATTTGTGCACTGCTAATTCGCCGGGCTTGGAAGCTAGAGCGTCGTGTTTTCTGATTAGTCATTCGCGTGATAACAAATGTTCCGTCGAATTATACCCATACATTCGGATCAATAGTTGCAGCCAACGAATGAAATCCGATTTATGGAGCGATACGATACAAAATACAGTTCCTGTGAAGTAATGTTCCCAGAAAAAACCTTGTTTCAGCTGTTCTTCCATGCCAGAAGCAACCAACTTCAATCTGAAATTACATCAAACATGAACCTTTTAAACCGATAAAACATTCTGCTAAATAAAGTATCAATCGAAGAAAACGCTCCCGAGTCGTCGTAATATGCCGCTACCACTGAGAGAAACTTTCGTTCCGACTTTAAATAAATCACTTAGCCGAAACTTTTCTTCGATATTCTCTCATTTCCATTTTCCGCGACCATAAATTTCATCATAATTCTCGTAGAAACGATGCCCTGAAAAATCGATGAACGAAAATCAACGATACTCGAAGCTCGCGAGCCTCGGTATCATCGTTTCATTGTATCTCGATCATTGGTTGATCGGAAATTGTTAATTAATGACACCGTGGGAATTAATTCCTCTGCAATTTATCAGAAAACTTGCCGAGGAACATTATTTTAAGGAGGCAATTTAAATTTTAAAACAACCCCGTCGTGTCAGACTGCAGCTCTCGTAAAAGTTTCTCGCGAGTTTCTTTCTCTTTCTCTCTTCTTATTTTCTTTCTCCCTTTACCAAACTGCAAGTTCATTTCCTCTAGGGCTCAAGGATCGATATTGCAACATATCAATTCCACGAGAGCTCTCAGACCTTCTCTCTGAGAAAATGAATGCACTTTATAAAATCTGTTTTCGAAGATTTAACTTTCTTTCCAACTATGGAAATTTTTCGTACTTTTTTCTTTTTTCTGTTTCGTTTTTTTTTTTTTTCATCCGTCTTTGTTCGTCTCTTACTCGGTTCGTCTTTATCCCATTTCTAAGTAAATTGATTTTATTATAATTCTGAAAGTATTAGAGAAGCGGTCGTGGATGATGATGGTCTTCGCGAAAGTGGCCTCGTTTACGAGACTTATTCTTATTATTCGTCTCTGATTTAATTTAACTACAACGTCGTTCTCCTTGGCTGATTGAAATGCGAGCCTGCCTCGCTATGGTCCATTTGTCGAGGGAAGTCATTGGGATATTCCTAAGGAAGGGAGGAATTTTATAAAGTCGGAATAATTACATTGTTGCCTGATCGTTGGAAAGCAGAAATATTTTTCCCTGGTTCGCGTTTCTATCTCGTACTGTCGAAAATGTAAATAACTCCAGGACGCGTAAAGCATATCTTCTATAATTTTCAAAAATATTTTAATACCGCATTAACATGTTACAGAAAATATAAACAGCTAAATTTAATAATATTCTAAATAATAACTGCGATCGTATATAAATTTTATTTACAAACTCCCTGACCTAATGTAACCACTGTAAGTTACATCAAACGTTCCAATGCAATCAACAAATCCACTTACAATTCCCTGTGACAAAACTATATAACAAATACTTTAAGTAAAAAAAGAAAAAAAACAGTTGTTTAAAGAAATACGCTGAGTTAAATATCACTAAGAAATCAAACGCTTTACAGTATCTGGAAAGAGAAAAGGTGTGAATTTTCACGATGGTTAACAGTGTCGGCGAATATAAGTTTCAGTAAAATAAATTAAATAGAACTTCTAACTGTACACCAGATATAGTGCGTCTAATTTATCACGCGACTCTTTTTCAACGATTCATCGTTCCCATCAGATTTCACGCTGGAATCCGCGACCGTATCATCGGCCAGTTTGGAAAGTCGATGTTGCGTGCCGTCTCGCGCTGGAAACGCACAACAACGGCTGGAAAAACAACGTTGCCCCTCGGCGAGCTGTACGATTCCACTCCACGTGGCCGGTCACGAAGTAGGTAATTAGAGTTCCGCGTTAATTTATGCTGGCCGAGTGGAGCACGACGAGGAGAATGCCGGCGCGGCAAGGTCTCGAGATATCGTGCCTCCATTCTTTCGTTTCCCTTTGTTGGCCGAAACGGCTCCGAGGAATCTCCCTTGGGAGAACAAACTTCATCTCGGTGCTTGAAACGAGTGACGAGTTACTTATTCAAGTGACCTAATCGCTCGGTGAAATATTTTGCGCAGAAAATGTCTCTGATTCGCCGCAGAGATTAAATATATAATTAAAATACGGATACTTTAAGATATAGCTGCTTATAAATTTATTAACGATTTGTTACTGATTTACAGTATTTTTAAATTATTTTTGGGCTGTCAGAATTGTCAGACGAATAAAAACGAATCGTTTAACGATCATGCAAATAAGATTAACCTTCTGTTGACAAAAATTGTTTATTTTGGTATGGAGGTATAATTTTAAATATGGATTAATTTCCAAGNGGACGCGTAAAGCATATCTTCTATAATTTTCAAAAATATTTTAATACCGCATTAACATGTTACAGAAAATATAAACAGCTAAATTTAATAATATTCTAAATANGTCATATTGTGCTATAGACGAATAAGATTTTATTTATGGGTGATGGAATATTTCACATTTTCTATTTCACAATGCATTAATAAATCATAGTAAATTATATGTTATTCCAAATTTGTAGCTATGAATTTTAATATTTAACGAAGGATACCTGTAGAATTATTCGTAGTTCGTTGACAAAGTCGATAATTGGAAATAAGGAATGTTTCTTAACCCGGACGTGAAGTACTAAAAAAATGAAAAAAATTTACCATCGCGACTATTATCTTTCCTTCTTGGAGCACATCGAATATTCGAAACTCGTTTAACTTGTGGTATTGAGTCAAGGTTCCATCGGTTTTCCAAGAAATTGCTTTCCCAAAGTATCTACCCTCTCTTTCACCGCATAATTCCATTCTTTCGTTACGGGTACAAAGGGGACCGTATGTTTGCCTTAGCCACTCGTCTTAATATTTTACTTCTCGTCTCATCCATGGTACAAGCATATTCACGCGTACCTTACAGCGAGATCATTATTCAGGCGACGTGGTCACACCTAATTTGCTTACAAAGAAAAGCACAGGCTAGTCTAATCCGTGACTGCTTACCATGCACGACACGCTAACCGCGCTCGAACGCACACATAGAGACTATAAGTGTCCAGCTCACTCGGGAGAAAAAAGTGTCCCATGGCACGCTAACTTAAAGAAATTTATATTATTTGTTCCTTAATAATCATACCTTGTTTATAGGAATTTATTTTATCGTAAATTCTGGACACTGTAAAATTCCAATCTTTTAATTATTTTTTTCTTCTTTTTTCTTTTTTTTTGTAAAATAAAAAATCGAACGTTACGATATTTTAATTACAAGAAATTTGTTTTCACGTTTTCACGAATCATATTCAGGTGATATTTTTATTTCCGAATATATCAAAGTTAAAGCTCTACCGTTCATTAAAGCTGTTCAAAAGGGGTCACGGTTTTTCCCGGAATATTTAGCAATTTTTCCGAGGAAATCGACGAACAAAAACGCTCTCGTCCAGTCCGTATATTTCTGGACGAATAATGGGCCACGAACAATGTGTCACGAGGAAAGGTGCTTTCACACTGTTCACGCTAGCCTGTCGCGTGCTTTCGTATGCGTTCGCGGTGCATTCAGTTGCACGACGACAGCATGACCAATGGATTTTGCTCGCACGAACCGGACGAAAATAAAGGTATCACACGGTCGATGTATCGAACCAGCCGTTTCCACGCGAAAATCGAAGGTTTTCTCAGTCTACGCTGATGGCTATTATTCGTTCAGCGAGGAATTTAGGCTGTAATTAATTTTAAGAGTAATTTGGGAGCAGTATTTCGAAATTTAGAATGTTTCAGAGACACTTCTTTATCCGAATCTTTCGAAACGCTTCGAGCGCTATATTCAACGCTGTTATTAATATTTTTGATGTAAAAAATGCAAGATAAAAAAAACACACTGTACGTAACGAATAGGTGTTTATATTTCCTTCCTAGATATAAATCTGCACGTATGTTCGAAACTTTTGTGTTGAATAATAAAGTCATCGTTAAGGAACTTTTTATCTCGGCGCTCGGCGATTTATCGTCGGACTTATCGAGTAATCTACTTGTAAATATTAATCAAGCGACACAATAATTCGCTTTAATACTTCGGTAGTACTACTGTCGCAAGAAGACGTAGAAAATGATACGTTTATTTCTTACAACCTGTGACAATTAATAATTAATTAATTAATTAGTATGTTAGTTGCGTGCTTCGCCTCTGTTACTCTGTACATTAACGCGTTCACCGCTAGCTACGAGATATCTCGTGATACTTTTTTGTTCTTCGAGTCATTATAAATACCTCTGCGAGATTATAAATTGACACTTGAACCACTTGAATGGTACTGCAAGGTACAGCACTGACTTCACAGTACTTAACCGACACTAATCTTTTTTTTTCTTTTTTTTTTCTTTTTTTTAAATAAAATTTGAACGAGCCTTTACAGAATCCCTCGTCGGTAATGACTTAGATGTCGATGCGACATTAAACCCTCGCTTGAATAAAAAAAGAAAAAAGAAAGAAAGCAACGGAGAAAAAGGTATGATCGCAGCGAGATCGCGCGTACAAAAGTCGCTCGTTTGCATTGAAACGCGATCGAAAACAGAAAACTAGGCCCCGATACTCGTTACTCGGGATAGAGCCGCGACAAACGACCGTCTTGTCCTTTGCGTCGTTCTGCCTCGGCGCTCGTTAATGGAATATTCACGGACGATAATTAATTCCGGCCGCGGATCGTCAATAACAATGGCCGCCGGATAATGTCTGCACGCTAATTGAAATTTTAAAGAGGACAACGACTCGCGCCTCTGGTGTTTAGGCTCGCGTCGCGGGGCCGTCGTGTTTTGCTAGTCTTTGATATCTCCTCGCGAGAAAAATCGAACGCGTGAATCGACCTTGTATCGGAGGTTGAAGTGTTTGAGAATTATTAGCGCGCGTCACGAGCGTGGGTGAGGGTGTATTGGCGCCTAGACGCGATGTGGAACGACGCACATATTTTCTAGCGATTTTTTTTTCTTTTTTTTTTTTAATAAATGAGAGAAAATCATAGAGCTGGAGTTGACTTCAAGCATCAGATTTTTCTTTTTTTTTTTACCTCTTAACTGGGTCGTTTATTGATCAGAACCTTCTTTTGGACAGGGGATGAAGGATCGATACTGATGAATTAATTTTTTCGAATATTTGCATATGTGAATATTACAACGTGGTTTTAACAGGGAAACAAAAACGTATTGAAAAAGCAGTGGTACTCTGGGTAAATTAATTATCAGTTGGTAGATCTGAAATATTGGAAATTTGAATGATGCGTTAACTCCCGGCGAAGGAGTTAATATTTTATTATGGGATATTGTTAATTATTTTTCTATTCATAGACTGTTTGTAGTAAACAGGCTCCATTTGTTTAGGTGTGGTTTGTCTTTTTCATTAATGATAGTTTTCGTAGAAGAGCTAATCAATGGCCTACATCTTAATCGCTGGGAAATATCCTGATCGTTCCGTGTGATTCTTCCTTTCATTTTTCACATTATTTATTTATTTTTTTATCGACTTTCGTTCTTGTTTTTCACGACGCTGGATATAGCTTTGCAAGAAATTGTTGTTCAATACTTTCTAAAGATAGCCTGTTCATGACGCAAGTATTTCATTCCTTAGTATGTTAGTTACACGCTTCAGCTATATTAATATACATTAATTTATCATATTTNTCAAGCATCAGATTTTTCTTTTTTTTTTTACCTCTTAACTGGGTCGTTTATTGATCAGAACCTTCTTTTGGACAGGGGATGAAGGATCGATACTGATGAATTAATTTTTTCGAATATTTGCATATGTGAATATTACAACGTGGTTTTAACAGGGAAACAAAAACGTATTGAAAAAGCAGTGGTACTCTGGGTAAATTAATTATCAGTTGGTAGATCTGAAATATTGGAAATTTGAATGATGCGTTAACTCCCGGCGAAGGAGTTAATATTTTATTATGGGATATTGTTAATTATTTTTCTATTCATAGACTGTTTGTAGTAAACAGGCTCCATTTGTTTAGGTGTGGTTTGTCTTTTTCATTAATGATAGTTTTCGTAGAAGAGCTAATCAATGGCCTACATCTTAATCGCTGGGAAATATCCTGATCGTTCCGTGTGATTCTTCCTTTCATTTTTCACATTATTTATTTATTTTTTTATCGACTTTCGTTCTTGTTTTTCACGACGCTGGATATAGCTTTGCAAGAAATTGTTGTTCAATACTTTCTAAAGATAGCCTGTTCATGACGCAAGTATTTCATTCCTTAGTATGTTAGTTACACGCTTCAGCTATATTAATATACATTAATTTATCATATTTAACCCTGCTACGGTCTTTGAATCTCTTTTGATACAATCGTGTTTCGTCTTTCTTAAAAAATTTCCTACTTTCGAAACAAACATTTCTCGCTTTAATTTTATATCGAAGAATTGCTCTTCTCGAAATTGGAAAACTAAAAAAAATAAATAAAACTATAATTAAGGTTGTAGCAAGATTGAATTAGCTTTTATTTTTTCAGAGATTTACTCGTGAAAAGATAGATGCGAAATTAAATCGGCGAATATTATCGACAAATATTACTCGAATTATTCAATCAAATTAATCAATGTCATTAATATCATAAAAAAAACATCTAATCATCCAATTGCACGAACAAAAAAAAAAAAAGAAGAAGAAGGAGAAAATAGAACAGCCTCGTCATTCACGACATCCACGAATTAAGTTTCAATTATGCCATTGAATGAAATTAATTGGCGTCCAACGAGGGTCAATACGGAGATCAAAGGAGTACTCGTCAAGTTTTCTGTTTCGCTTCAAAGGGAATACAATTCGAACACAGGAAATACCAATATTCTAAACACTTCACACGCCAAGTTCTCGCATAATAACACGCCAATAACTATATTTGATTTTATATAATTTTGCACACCGCACATGATTGCAACGAGTGACGTTAAACGCTAACTGAAACATAGTAAAATCAACGCGTATGTTTGTAACAGATTTGATTTAATATTGTTTCGTAACAAGCGATATTTGAAACGTCGTTTTGACACGTGGTTTACCATTAAATCATTCGCTGTTAAATTCGTAATTCCGTAGTGGAAAAAAAGAGATGGAAATATTCTCGACATATTTCGTGGGATTTTAACGCTTCTGAAACAAAGGAGGAGAACATTAAGCGTTAATGGCGTGTGTTATCTAAATTAGAAATCCTTCTTGCAGCTGTAATTACACGAAGAATCGTGTGTAGCGTTAGACTTTAAAAGCAGACCGAACTATTCGCACAGTTCTTCTGTTTCTTCTTCATATTTGACCCATTCGAAAAGAAGGAATTAACATACGCGTTTTTTATTGTATAATATAGATTTTTTAATTTATATCATTTGCTTTTATTTATTTATTTATTTATTTGTTTCAGGTATGTATCAAGAAATTAATACTTGGTGATAATGAGAATTAAGCCTTCGCTATTTTCACGTAAGTCAAAGTTTTCGTTTTTTTTTCTTTTCGTTGCAAAATCGATGAACCGATATGGGAAGTCTCAAAATTTTTTAACCCTTTGCACTCTATTTGTACGGTTAATTGTTTTTTTTTAGAAGTTATATTTTAAATTGAACTGTAAATAAAATATTTTCGTAGATTCCATTTACAAAGCAAATTAATCAAATAAATTAAAAATCAAAAACGATAACAATTTTGGTCTCTTTTCAAAAGAATATTTTTAATTCTCACAATCCTGTGAAACTTAAGAAAGTTTAGGAGTGCAAAGGATTAAATAAATTATTAAATCGCTAATTAGCGAAGGAAAAAAGAAAAAACTTCGTTGGGTGTTCTTTGACCGTTCATAAACGACTCGTTTGTAACTGTTATCCATATCAGAGGCGGTAGCGAACGGTGTCGCAATTAATTATCGCGATGAAAGATAAGATTCCCAGGCGTTCATAAAAGCGAGAGAAACTGATCGTGATCTGTGGCCATTTTACGCGAAACGGTGCACTGAACACGGTCGATTATCGTGCGCCTGTCTCGGCGAAACAATTCTTAATTGCTCGCTTAACCTTTACTAATTGCGAGCAACCGACTCGTTTTCTTCCTCGTTCTTCGGTCAAACGTACCAATTGATTTTATCTTAATTCTCACAAGTAATATTCGTGCGAGAACACCGACGAAACTTCAAGCCATCGAGACAGAGATTGAGTAAAATTCAATCTAACACCTCCCCTCTAGACATGGTCGTTATTTCCCCAGACAACTTTACGGCTAGACGTGAATCTTCTTTTTATACGCGTACAGTTGGCTTAACTAGTTTTTATTTTATGAATTTCCCAACGACCACGCGAATATGATGTACACAGTCGTTGAGTGCATTTTTATGGCGGGCATAAAAATCACGCAGCCATTTACAGGAGGCCTCGTAAAAGCCTCCAAGCAAGATCTCGATGATATCGATCCGGTCTGGTACTTTTTTTCCTTGCCATCGTGCATCGCTACTCGTTGCCATCTGGTGGAAAGCTCCACGAGTGTCGCTGCAACGTGTTCGCGCGATCGATGAAGCTTTATCGGACGATGTTACGTATTTAAGTACAGTGAAACATTTGTTAAACTGGTTCTTTTTTTTTTTTTTTTTTTTAAGCCATTCTCTTTTTCTCGCCCCGTAATTTTTTTTTTTTTTTAAGCCATTCTCTTTTTCTCGCCCCGTAATTTTTTTTTTTTTTTAAGCCATTCTCTTTTTCTCGCCCCGTAATTTTTTTTTTTTTTTAAGCCATTCTCTTTTTCTCGCCCCGTAATTTTTTTTTTTTTTTAAGCCATTCTCTTTTTCTCGCCCCGTAATTTTTTTTTTTTTTTAAGCCATTCTCTTTTTCTCGCCCCGTAATTTTTTTTTTTTTTTAAGCCATTCTCTTTTTCTCGCCCCGTAATTTTTTTTTTTTTTTAAGCCATTCTCTTTTTCTCGCCCCGTAATTTTTTTTTTTTTTTAAGCCATTCTCTTTTTCTCGCCCCGTAATTTTTTTTTTTTTTTAAGCCATTCTCTTTTTCTCGCCCCGTAATTTTTTTTTTTTTTTTTTTTAAGTCACTAGACTTTTCCTCGCACACGAATTTCTTACTTATCGAGCGAGTAAACGAAACGGGTAACGCGACGTTCTAAAGTTCTAGGGATAAATAGAACAGTTGATAAGTGTGTATCGATGGTCGGTAAAATATTTTCCCCTAGTCGAAGGCGTCGGTGAATTTCAATGTTGGAGACTGGCGCCATCGCATGATGGAAAATATGTTTAGTTATAAGTTAGTGCAAATGGTTCTCTGCCAGCCGTCTAGAGAAATCGATTTATGGATAATTGAAGATTAAAGTCTTATGGATGGTTCTCTGGAACTTTGAAGAGAACTTTGTTACCGTGCTGCGATAAAGTAGTTACGCTAGGAAAAAATATCCCTAGAAGAGAGTAGAAAAAGTTACCGAGTAAACAGGGGATGTAAAAAAATACTAGCCATCGTTATTTTTTTTTTTTTTTTCCTTTTTTTTCCCTTCCTTTTTTTCTTTTTTTTCGAGACGATTATTAACTTAAAAAGAACAGGTTATTAAATATTCTTCAATGGATATTCATCGTTTAGTAATTTTATCTGTTCTTATAAAAAATTGAATTTATTCGTCTTCATTAAGGTGCTTAAAAATTTGATCCGCCACGTTGCGAGGACTGTTTATTTTTTTAAATAAACAAGCTTAGAAGTTGCTTGCGCGGCGTTCTTCGTATACGATGATCGATTCCCTGGACGTGAAATTTTCAACAGTATCCGACTACTCGTTGTTTTACCAATCCATCATTTTTTTGCACCGCGCCTGAACGTCATCTTATCCTTCGCAGAGGATCATTATTCTTCCTTTGTTGTCGTCGTAGGCGATGGAACTAGGTTTTTGAAGCAGTAAAACGTTACTCGTGTTTCCGCGTAAATTATCACCTAGATGTACCAGTCTAGCTTGATACCAGGGAAACGTTTTGATTAAAATGTCGCCATAGTTCGTTTCGTAAGAGGATTTCGAGCTTAACGTTTTAATGTGTGGAATCAGAGGCATGTGGTATGTTACATAAATCTACCTTGGTGTATCATTAATTCCGCGTTTTTAAGTCTGATTAAATTGACGAGTGAAGGGAATATCAGAATTTTCTTTGAGATTTAATTTTGTAGGATTTAGAATTGTTTGAACGTTGTGAATAAAAATCAATCCGTGAATCAGTCGACCAATCGTGATACGATTTTCAAATTTTTTTTACTCGAATCGTATTCTAATTTAAAAATACAAAGCTTCTAATTATTTAGAAAAGCGAACATTTAACATAAAATTAAATACTAAAAAATATTTATCGACGAACGGAGAACACCGCTGAATAATAAAAATAATTCAAGATCCACAGCATGGAATACGCACAAAATCTTATGCTGTCGCTCTTCTTAAAAGATTAAATCATTTTTGTACAATATTATACACTCTTTGTATCTTCGTTCCGATAAAAAGGAAAAATTACTTCATATTATTATTCCAGTTTCACTATCGTACCATTTTTCATTCCACATCAAAATTTATTCTTCCAACTTGGACAATTACCAAACGTCGACACTTCCAGCCAACCCCTAGACACCACCGTACACACCTAATCCAGTCTTCTTCCATTAATTCAAACACTCGTTCCAACCGCTCGCACGTTTTCGCCAAGAAAAAAAGTGAAAGAGGAAAAGGATCCTAAGATCCGCAAGTCCAACACGGAAACCCTGTTTCCTTTCTTCAACGTTCCAACGGATTTATTTTCGGCGAAACGCGCGAACTCGCTGAAAGTGCACACGGACCAGGTTTTCTTCCCCGTACGATCGCTTTTACTACCACCAGCCATTCCAACCCATCCCTTCGTGCAACTTCAACGAAACGCCAACAGAGAATCCAGTTTCGCGAGAGCTCGCCACCCGTCTTCAACCGTCTGCACAGATTCTGCGGACGACTTCTGTATTGACTTCCATCTCGAAGCGAACCGATGACCCAATTCCCTGCAGATTCACCCTGGCTCTCGGTTCGTTCGGCTTCGAATTATTTATCGGCATAGCCGGTACAATCGGTTTAGCGTGCTGCGGCAGCCTGATACTCTTTCTCCCTTTCGAGAACGAGTCTCTCGAGTCCCCTCGGCTCGTTTCCTTTTGGCCGAGCGTGACCGCACGTTTCTGTTTTCTGAATCGAATCAGGAATAGCTTAGATCGGAACATTTTCTTTCTTTTTTTTTTTTCTTTTTTTTTCTTTTTCTATCGTCATCGAAGTGAAGCTAGTTTAGGAAGATTGTATTCTGGTTGCTTTGGAATAGGTGTTTTAGGGTTGATTCGCTCGGTAATGAGGAATAATGTTAGTTTGGTCCCTGAAGAGATTAGGAGTTAGTAAAACATTGGTAATTAGGTTGGGTGAGGACTGGTTAACATTGGAATTATTCACGATTAAAATGTACTTGTTTGTACTTGTTTGCACTTGTTTGTATAAGAAGTTAAATCGATGGATTCAGGGGGAAATAAATCTTTACGGTAGTCGCCAATAAAATTGCACATTTCTGAAGAACAGTTGGTCGACTATTTAGATACACTGCAAACTTTGTAGATGTACTAAATTGTATTAACGTGGTCTTTTAATAGTTTCGAGTAATCTTATTTTTCAATTGTTTCACAGTTTTGGAAAAGTATTCACAGCTTGTGCGAGGTGGTGCAATTTCTCTGACCACTACTGTATATTCTGCATAGAAAATTACGGAAAATCTTCTGCAATACATCTCTTATAAATTGATAGAATTTTTACAAGAAATTATAAAGCAGTCAAGCTTTCACTGCTCCAGTATTAATTTATCTTTTCCAATTATTACTACTGATCAACCCTCTATAATGTAATATAATTTAAAAGCTACATGGCTTTACGTCTATTTTATTTTGGTATTACCAAACTATCGCATTTTATTTCTTCAATAGATCTATTATTAATTGTTTACAGACTGGAATAAATATTGCAACCACCAACAATTTTCTTTCTCTCGATAAATAAAAATTCCGATTGTAGAGAGTTAATAATTGGAACAAATCTTCAACCCCTATCGCTGGTTCCGCCTTCCAACCAGAAATTTTTGGTCCCAGGATTTTTCCAGGCACTCGTTCGAACTTTTTCAAGGATTCGTCAGCCTCGTCCTGATTACGCCGCTATCACGCGCCATTTTGCTTTTCCCTCGCCACTCCATTTCGCGAGACGGACGACGCGTATCAAAAGCAGGCCTCCGGTATATCGTAATTTTCTGAAATGCCTCGCGGCCACCGTGATATCCTGCACTGTTTGTCCTTAACCCACATCATCGCGTGACGTATGAATCAGGCTGTCTAACCTTTGAATCGAACCCGTAATAATAGGCTGCACGTGGCTTTGTGCTTGACTCGCCTGCCGGAAGTTCCACCAAGATATTCGCTCCATTCATGCGTCGAGCTATTTTCGACAGCCATTGGCTGTTTCTTATTTTTCGACAGTGGCACCGTTCGAAAAAAACAATTTCTAATTTGCGTTTATTAAATACAAGCTCTACGTTGTATTTTTATTTTTATAAAATTCACCGGAAACCGCAATAATTAATTAACTCTTTGCACTCCTCTGGCGCGGCTATGGCGATACGTAATTTTGTTCAGAGGTTAAGTTTGAAGTTAAATTTTGCATTTTCGTTTATTTTACAGCAAAGGAAATTAATCGGATAAATAAAAAAATCATAGAAATTTATAATTATTTTTTTTTTGCCAAAATAATACTAAGTTTTTACATTAGTTCTGTAAAACTTAAAAAAGTTAGTAGTACAAAGGATTAATAATCCTGTATTTGTTTATATACCTGTATTAATAACGCTGTAAGCTTGTATTTTTATTTTCAATAATGTAAATTTTATAAAGTCACACTCCTAAAATTTACATTTTTAATTGTGCCGCTATCAATAGCAAATAGCAATTTTGTCACTCACAAATATATAGAAATGCCTTTGAAAGAGTTGATTACCAAAAATGTACATAAATCAGAATTCAGTAGCCTTAGAAATAGAGCCGTAAAAAATTTCAATCAATCCTTATCGAAGAAGAAAAATTAGTTTGCCCAACTCAATTACTTGAAGTCATTTCGAGTCATCGGAATCGATGCGACCATCCGAGTGAAAATGAATTATTTCGTCGCTTCTCCTGAAACTCGATTCCTCCCTTTTCGAGAGTCTAATACCCGAACGAGAAAAAAGTAGCGGAGAAACGAATTCAGTTAAACCGGGGTAAAAAATGATCCGCCGTAACGAGAAAGGGCGAGATGACGTTATCATTTGTTGAAGCTCGAAATCCAGCGGCTGAATAACTAACGGTGCAAAACGGGGATGAAACGCGAGTTCCAACGAAATATAGCTGGTAATACTCGTTAGAAGGAATTTATTATGCCGGAGGTCGTCTTGTTTTATTAGCGAAAACGACACAGAAGTGAAACTAGAAACACGTGATGACGTTTTCTGGTTCAACACGTGTTCGATTTAACCCTTTGACCAGCATGAACGTACGTTCGCGTTATAGTTTAGCCAGTCTGCTGTGCCACGGACGAATTTCGCGCTAAAGTACCGCTGCTGATAATTTACATCCGCTCTTGGTGCTCCAACCCTTTGTAACCGGAATTTTTATTTGCTTGCGAGAATAAAATTACAGTTGGAATATATTTTTCGCTTGGTCTAAAAGGAAGGAATACTTTCTTCTTTAAAAGTAGAAAAAAGAAAAGAAAAGATAATTCCGACCGGTATTGGGTCGTTTCGCAAGCAATGCAGTTATTTTACAAAATCGAGAATAAAATCGAGAAGTTTTAATTGAAATAGAGGCTGAAAAATTAGTGGATGAATGGAAAATTTTCTGAACCGTGGAGGAAAATTTAACGATGTTTCTTCTTTATAAATAAATTATTTTGTTTCATCTCTTTCGAAAAGAAGGGAGGGAAAAAAAATACTCGCATTATTTATGAGATAATTTAATGTATAGCTCCTTAATTGTTCCTGTGGTACGCGTTTCATGGCCACTTGTCTCGGAAAAGGAGGAAAAAAAAACTTATTAACGTGAATTTTTTATTCCGGTCGAGTCGGAACGCTCGAGGCGATGCTGTTTCCGCGATGGCATTGAAAAATAGCCACGCTGCTCGCGGCAATTCGTGACATAATTATTAAATTGTGTTCGAGGGTTGAGAAGTGTGAAATCGGACGTGACAGGTCCGCGAGGCAACGTCTTAACGAATGTTTCGAATAAAAAAAAAAAGAAATCAACATTCGCGCGGTTGAGTTACGTTGTTCCGTTTTATAAATTATTTAAGCGATTCGTTTATACGCTAATTGAATTATCTTGGCTTGTTTCTCGTCCGACGTGTCGTGAGAGGCGATAATATATGGACCTTTGCGGTACGTTGGAATAATTTTTCACGGTGTCAGCGACGAAATGTTGTGTTCTATATGGGATCGTTATTAGAGCTCGTATATTATTAATTTATTTATTAAGTTATAACAAAAAAAAAAAAAGAATAGTAAAGTTAAATTTATACTGAATATTTTTACAAATAGCATTCCTACAATATTCTCCAAGACATTAAGAAATTTAAAGTTAAAAAATAATAAACCAGACTATTATTTGAAACAATACCAATAATCCTGTAAACTTTACCAAAGAAGAATTTTTACATTCTCTTTATCTTTATTAAATTCACAAATTGTATTCGACAAATTAAGATCGCACAAGTGCAGCACAATCGCGCCACGATTTGATACAAAAAAATTGTTTCAAGAATCTCCCAAAAAATGAATACAACGCTTCTTTCTACGCGTTCTATTTTTTTAACCATAAAATCACAAGAACGGTCGAACGAACCGAGCCAGAAATCGAATCGGAGATTCGCCACCGATTCGCTCCCCTTGTTCACCATAGAAAAGAGGAAAAGAAAGGGGGAAAAGAAAAGGAGGAAAAAGGAGAAAAGAATCAGCGCGGAAAAGCTGGCGCTTTGACTGCTCGTCGCTTTTGCTCGCTTCTCGCCGTAGGCGAGTTCTCGGCCCGAATACGATTCAGCGGCACGACATCTGCGCTGGACAGGGTCCGTGTATTCGTGACCCCGATCCATTCATTGCCGTGGATTTCGCGCATGGATCCCGAGGATCTTATGAAACGAATTTTAGCGGCGTCACTCTTTGTCCGAGCTTTAAGTCTTCGTTGAATCTCAGCAAACCTTTGGGGTTGTTTATTCTCTACTTTTCCCTGTCTCTCTCGGTTGCAATTTACCTGTCCGTATATTAAAATATACGATAAAATATTCATTGATCGTTTGGCGATTAAAGATGTACGGTTGGTCGCAATTTTTTTTTTTATTTTACGCACTGTAGGATATATAAGAGAAAAGAAGCAACATTAATATATAATATGGTAGAATTCTGTTGCGATCAACTGTATGTCCAGATAGCCATACTATTAGAATAACATATAAAAACACCATAAAATAATTTCTTTGCTATATTATTATAAGATGGATTTGTTTAACACTAGAACTACCGACGATCAAAATGTATTTATTTCTACCGAGGAAATAAAAATGAAACGTGCTAAAAAAAAAAGCATACTTCAAGGGAGATAAATCTTTATCTATGTTTTTAATACTTTCACTGCGGTGCTCTAAAGACCGAAAGTGTTACTCGTATACAGATCGATACAGTTTTTATTAACACAACGCAAATATAGATATTAAAATGCAGGTACATTGTACAATTATGATACAACACATGTAAATGAAAATAAAAATAATTCATTGGTATAGAAAATCTCCATGCACAATTTTAACAAATGATTACTTCATTTCTGAGGGTGTATGTGTACGTCTTTCGTAGCGAAAGGGTTAACCCTTTGCGCTCCTAAACATTTAAAAATTCCACATTATAATGCTGTACAATTTTTTATTTTTTATTTTTTTTTTTGGTAATATTCGTGTATCTCTATGTACTTTCAATGTTTGGAGGAGAGAATTGTGAACGTGTGTACTTTCCGCTGTGGTATTAGAGTTAAAATGACGAACACGAGTTATAGGGGATTGTACAGACTTTCCAGACATTCTGTACGTTTACAATGTTGGATAAATGTTTAATAAGACACGGAATACTTCATAGCCACCCCGAAGAAACGTTACAAGCTCGACCCCTTAAAGGGTACAGAGAGAGATCCAATTTCTCTCTGCTACCTAATTTCAAACCATCTTTCCCCGAATAAAGGAATCGGGTCGTGTCGATGCGAACGAAATTCTCCTTGTCTCAGGGGCTGAAATCGATGGTGAATTATCGACTGGAGAACGATCGCTGAGACCTTGAACGATTGCTTTTCGACGACATTCCTAGGACGAATTGGCGGCCATCAGGTTGGAGAACGTTTAATAGCGTTCCAAGCATCGCTGTGTCGGATTTTCTGACGAAAATTCGGTATTCGGCTCCGATGTTTAACTATGATTATTCGGATAATTTCCTTCGGTTCCGTTTCCTTGTTTCACGGATACCTCGTTTAGGTTTCGACGTTGTTCGAACGCTGAAATTTTTGACGATGTGATTTTTGGAAAGTGATCGGTCGCTTATCGGTGTTCGTTAATTGATCTATGGAATTATTCTGTCGTTGAGATATTTATTCTGAAGAAGTATCGGCGAAATGTGATGTTGTAATTTTTCGAGAAATTATTTCGGGAAGTCGCTGAATATTATGGACAACTACAGCTAGCACGATAGCGTTTGCATTTTTAAATAGCAAAAATGCGATAAAAAAATTATTTACCTCTTCTTCAGTTTATTGAAACCATATATAAAGTATATTTTTATTATTTTAAATTAGTTTCCACCTACCAATCGCATAGAATCCAAAACTAAAAATAATAACACTAAAACAATATTATTTTACTTTGCACTCCTAAATTTTATAAGTTTCACAGGACTAATGTAAAAACTTAGTATTCTTTTTACAAGAAAAAAAAAGAAACAAAACTATACATTTTTATACGATATTTTATTCATTTGATCAATTTGCCTTGTTTCAAAATAAAAAGGAAAATTTGAATCGACGAATATACAAAACTTAACACAAAATTCCACGTGTCTCCATAGCGGTATCTACATCCACGTATGAAATTTCACAATTTTTATATATTCAATCAAATAATGACAAAGTAACGCACAGTTTCCATCGACCTGTACGGTTGATCGTTTTTTTCAACAAAATAAAAAAAGAGTCGCAGAAAAAGAGTCGAAGCACGCGTCGTTACTCGACTGCCCCATATCCGGCGGAATAAAGGCAGGCACAGGACCACGTCGGCGACGAATTAGTCGCGTGGGCGTTAGCGCGATTTTGCCGATATTCCAGGCACGCTGGCACCGGCTGGAAATTACCGGACGGATAGGAAATAATTAGCCGTCGGTTATTCGTTCTCTACGGGAAGCTTATTAGCTGGCGAATGTTTCACTGCCAATTGGCCGCGCGAATGCGCTCTGCACTGGTTGTAAATCAACGTTAATTCATCGGGAAACGAGCGACCGCTTTTTTAGAGGCTGCTTTTTTCGGATCTCTCGTTAACGGTACACTTTCCCTTCCACCTACGCTTTTTTTTCTTTTTCTTTTCTTTTTTTTTTTTTTTATTCGTCGCAAAGAAAATATCGATCCTCGATGCTCAGAGCGTTTGAATACACACGCCATTGTTGTTTTTAGAAGAATCGTAGTTGGTTCTATTTTTTATTTCGTGTATCGTGGAGTGGGTATTGGTTTTTTTCTTTTCTTTTATTTTATTTTATTTTTTTTTTTTTATTATTTTTTGAAGTCAAATACGACGCTTGCGTGGGTTATCCGCGATGCAATTGGATGCAATTGAATGCAATCAGGAATTACGTGGGTTTATGATTGAGAAATCATTCTGTAACGGTAGCGCAAGTATTCGAAGAAACTTGAGAATAAATTAAGATACTGCGTTAAAAGAGAAATGAAGAACTATTGCATAGAAATAGAATATATTTGAATTATTTGTGTTGAAAAATAAATTGGTTTATTTCGTTCTGAAAATTTGTAGAATGATTTAGTATTATTTAGAGGATGGTGAGTGGAATGATCGATGTTTCTGTTTTCTTCTTTTTTTTTTAATTTTTTTTTTTTCTTCTTTTTATGGATAGTTTTCCATTTGGCCATTCCAATGGTTTTGTCATCGTGTGATGTATTGCTTACGCGAATGTACCAGGTATGCCCGTTCGGTTGAGTAATTTATGATCCTATCTTGTGGTTGGATGGATGATTTTTTGACCGTGCGTGATTAAAACAATTCCATTTTATTTTTGTACGAGTTACTGTTTTTCCTTTCATCGGTTCAGGTATTTTTCAACATTTACATTTGATGGAGCATAGAAATTGTAGAACGGAATAAACGATCTCGATTTTATTTTTACCGAATAGTAATTCTATTGATGGTTACTTAAAAGACATAAGGTATTAAAAATCGAAAGAATTAAATTGCTATCTCACAAGTAACACCGAAGCAATCTCTGTTTCGATATTCAATATTCGCGTCTGTTTGTTGTTACAATGTACGTTTCGATTCATGACAGTACACTCTGAGTAATTAAATGTGATCAGAAAAATCAACAAACGAGTTTCAATTAGCGGTGTTTAAACAAGATTTTTTTTTTTCGGTCTTCTTTTTTTATTCGCATTCTTATAGCGCAAAAAATTTACAATTATTTTAACCGGCAGTGAGTCTCATTTATTAATCCTACAATTTGTAAATTGTAAGATTTTTTAAATCGCAAAACAGTGCAGAGAAGCGACATTTATCAGATTTAAAATGGAAATTAAAAAAAAGAGAGAAATATATTTGTGACGTAAACATTAATTTATCTTTGTCTTCGCGGAGGATAGCTTTAATTACTGCCAACGTTTCAATCGTGAATCCTTAATTCCTCGTTGTAGCTGAATCTCTTCGGGATCCTCGAATATCCGCTTTCGGCTGGAATCCAGAATTATCAGTTGTGTCGATTGTAAATAATGCTCGCGAAAACGAACGACTAAGCCTCGCAGCGAACAAATAATTAAACGTAATTCCTCCGGTTTCCTCCCAGAGCGAGATATCTTCTAAGCAACGTTTCAAACATTTTATTGTATCGTTGCCTCACGCACTGATAATTCCAATCATTTCCAATTATTTTACGAAGCAATTAAATTTTTTATTTCCAAAAAATTATAAACGGTATTCCAATTACATTTTGTTCTCGAAAACGAATTCTGTTCATTGAAATATTCTCAGAATATACCTGCGTTGATAATAAAAAAAAAAGAAAATTTAATTACCACGTTGAGCATCAGTGCCAAGAATTTGATTCGTTGTACAGTCGTATTAATAATTTTAAAATGTTGCTACGAATATTCGACCTTCAACAAAATTATAAATTCAGCTCCCTTGCATTAATATTTTCATGAAATTTTGTTTGCCCGTAAACCCAAATAATTCCAAATATCCGCTTTAATCCAACAGTTTTAACTCGATCGCATTTCAAATCAGAAGTATCCTGTACAAATTCAATTGATCGAACCTATAATTTCAAATCCAATAAATGAACAAGACTGTAATCCTCGATTTTATCGACTGACAATTTCAGAATTAGTTATAATGCGTGCGTTGGCAAGAAAGCGATGGATTCGCGTGTTTATTCGCGCGAAATCGATCGATTCGCGTGTTTATTCGCTCGAGGACCAATTGTGAGTAGCGATAAGCTCGCAAAGGGGTGAAAATTCACGCGGGGAAGGTTTCATGGAAGATTCAATTAAGATTGTTACGAGATAAGTCGATTTTCATGAAGTCATGAGCGTGAATCGATATCGTCCAGAAAATTTATTGTCATTCATCGAAAACGAGCAAAAATTTTTGTTTATGATTAAATTAAGCGATGCTTCCTGTATAATAGCACGGTAAAAAAATTATTTTAACTAAACTGCTTATTTTTGTGCAAATTCATAATTTTATGAATATAATTAACGCTGGAACTACCTCCCATTTAAGCATACTTATTTCTACCGAGAAATTCAAAAATAATAGGTGTTAACAAAAATATAAAATTCAAAGGAAATAAATCTTTAATCGTATTCCTTGCAGAAAGTTAGAGAACAAATTTTTTAAAATACACCATTGTAAAATTTATAGAAATCGTATGAAAAATTACAAACCAATCATTTTGAGGTGTTAAAAAAATATAAGCTGGTATAGATAGCTCTTTTATTCGCTTAAATATTATAAGACTATATTTTAGGTTTTTATATATATATATTTTTTTTATTATGTGCATTTTGCATATTTTTATGCCTTCGAATTTTCCACGAATGCATAAAAAATTCGCGGTCAAACGTATAGATAAAATAATTTATTCAAATACCACAATTACGATAATAGGTTCGGCAAGCTGAAAATACAAATTTAAATCCTTATTCAATTTTACAGTCGTCGAATTCGTTTTCCGTGAAATTTTCACAACGTACGGTCGTTCTCGAGTCTCCCAGTTTGGTTTCCATATCATGTCGAAGTTCGATTTCCCTGGCCGGATAGAGAACGAGCTGTAAGCAGCGGCCGTTTCCGTAGATTAGACTTGGAAAGAGAGAATTTGTCAATGGCTTGAATGGCTCGGTTTGCGGGGCGATTTTACTTTGGAAACGAAAGTAGCCGAATTCAAATTCTGATCGGACAATTTGATCGGTGGATTCTTCTTACCCTTACAACTTACAGAGAATTGGTATTGACCCTCGTACCTTTAGTCGCATCGATCGGTTCATCGAAAGTTTGTCGAATAGCTGGCCATTTTCGGAAATGTCTGACTTGGGTTTGTGAGAGAAAGAATTTGTCGATATTCGGAATAATTTTGAATACGAAACGAGAATGACTTCGAATTGGTATAACTTTTTGTACATAAAGGGGATCGGTCAGTTTTATTTTATTTGTTGCAATAGTTCTATGTAGAGTTTTGGATTCTTAAGTATTATTTTAGAGCCGCGTAATGGAAAAGAATAAAACTGTTTCTTCCATTCTCAAATAATATTGTAGAGAAAAGTTGGGTGAGGTGCTTAAATTTTTTTTTATTATTATCATTATTACAAAACGTCCACGAGATATTTGAAGACTATCGGAATAAAGTCAGATACACGTTATTGGACTTATAATTATTACACTTGTTACAAGTCCAGAGAAGACTAGTACAGTTTGATTCTTTATGTTCAAAAAGGCAGTTGCGCGAAGGTCGACGTTAATATAAAATATCAATGAATATTAATATTACGAACCCACTGGAGAGTTACGTAAATGTATGTGTTGATCTGTATAAAATTGTAACCTAAAGATATAAAAGAAAAATTATCTATAATATTTAAATTATATATATTTTGTATTTTATAAAGTAATTAATATTGCAGAATGAATAAAATAAAATAGAAGAAAAAAATGATTAGCGATAGGTAAATTTAGGAGATATATAATTAAATTTTGCTGCACAATTAAATTCCTCGAACTAGTTGTCCGCCAATTTTCCTCCCATCAATTAAAACAAATTAACAGTGCACCTCCGAGTTACAACATCGATTTCATGGCTGACAAATATTCATCAACTTCCCTCTCCCGGTTGATTAAAAAACTTAGTTTCCAGTATCGGAAGCGGTAGCAATGAAATACCAAAACAAAAACAAAAAAAAAAGAGGAAAAAAAAGAAAAAGAAAGAAAGAAAAAAGAAAAAAATATGATTCGAAGCGCGGAATCGATCAGAAACCGTCCTCCAATCTGAAACACAGTTGGGTTGGTCGAATGAATTTTCTCACAGCCCCTCGAAAAATGCGAGGAACGACGGAAAATGGGGGTAGTTGGGTAACGACGATGCAATTTGTCTAACTACGCCAGGGCAAGTTGTGCAGCCTCGCTCACTGGATCCCCGGGACCAGTTGCAAGGGATGCAGCTTGCACCCTGAGTTCATCCACGCGCAGCTCGTGTGCACCCTTCTGTCATCGTCGATACTTTGTGCAGAGTATACGTTTCTCGACGATTATGGTCCTGAATAAAACATTATCGTACAGTTTAACCTTCTAATACTTAGAAACATACTTTTAAATCCGTTTTTTAATATTTCTTATATTTCTTAATCTTTCTTAATCTTTCTTTACCTTTAAATGTTTTATTGTTTCTTTTTTCTTTTTTTTCTTTTTTTTTTTGTCGTTTCACGAACGTTTTTCTCTGCGTTTCTTTTTTTCTATTATTTTCTTTTTCGTTGTTGCTGTTGAAAATAGAAAATGTAAAACACAAAAGGGAAACGATGTTAACGTTATTTCTGGGTTTAATGGCGACTTGTAATTGTTGGTGAAATGGCGAGTCGTTTCTCCGGGAGAAGCTTTTATGATTTTATAATTAATTGTACGGTAACATTATTTTAGGTGTTGTGTTTTTGATGTGCGTGTTGTCTTTGTGAATGGGATGGGTAGATGAGATATAATTGCGTTGTTTCTCGTTTGCCGTGACATGCGAAGGGTAGAGGAATAATTGTTTCGGCTTTGCTAGTGTGATCAGTAAATGCTAGTTACTTTTTTGGAGATAACCATTAGGTCGTTTAAAACAACAGATTTCGGTATTTTTTTCCTTTTTTTTTTTTTTTTTTTTTATTAATCTTCACGGAAACATTGTCATATTTCTTTCCATTTACTCTTTAATCAAACTGTTCCATATTTATGAAACGTTGGATATCATGTAGAATTTCCTGTAATATTTTGATATTTTTCTTTCGATTAATCGTAAATGAGAAATTTTAAAATAATGAGCAAGAAAAATATTTAAATAAATAGAATATTAAATCCAGAGTAATCTCGCAGAGTAGGTATAAATAATAACACAAAGGACTATTTCTCATTAGTTCGTTTCTATTTCTTTTTTTTTAATTCTATATAATATACACACTGGCGTCTAATTTATCTTTTTAATTAAATCCAGAAATTCTCACCGCGATACAAACCAGCATAAAAATTCACGAAAAGCCAATATTTCTACCTCCATCTCTTCCCTTAAAAGAACCTTCAACATCAACCAGGATCAAAGAAACGTCGGATTGTCGTTTCAACCGGAATCCACCCTGTTTCGTCGGAAACTCCGAAAAAGCTTGGGACACGTGGCGCGAGTGAGAAATAAATACTGGAATAAAGTGAGAGCGAGTGTCGGAAGGGGCGAATCGATGTGCTGCGTCGCTTAAGGAAGAGTGTGTAGTGTAGAAAATGTCAAGGTCGGCGAGCACTTCCGGATTTCCCGGAGCTTAGGCAAACGAATGTTTTTCCGGTGGCGCGAGGCATTCTGGCCGGGCGAAATTTAATTTAGATGCGACCGTCGCTGAAAACAGTGCGCGCTCCCTTATTTCGTATTCGTTTTACGCCACCGGCAGGAACAAAGGGTATATTGGCCGTTACGAATAATTCCTGGCAACAGCGTGCTCCTCCGATTCGTTTGTCGTTGAGAAAGAATTAGTTCTGCCGGACTTTATCAGCATTGCCGGTCCTATTCGTCTCCTAAAAGTCGTTGCTGCGTGAATTTTCAAAGGTTCATTGTTTCGTTGCTTTTCAACTCGCTGGGACGTTCAGAATTCTTAGAAAAGAGTTAGAAAAATTGTTAGGTCGTAAAATGGCCCAGATTAGGCATCCGAGGGAGGCGAAATTGTTTTGCAAGCC
>SMSQ01015171.1:0-36397 GCA_019453375.1 Ctenoplectra terminalis
CAGAGAAAATGCGCGTGCGGGTGAGTCTCGTATAGAGAGTCGAGATAGTGAAAGTGCTTAGCGAGAGTTAAGAGTTTAGAATCATAAAATATAGAACATAACTGATGTATCATTTTATATCGTATTAAATAAGTTTTAAATTTTACATTGCTCGCTTAAATTTGAGTTTTTTACCTGTTCGTAACCCAACATTCCTACAATATGTAAAAAAATAAATAAAACGAAAACAGGACGAGAACAAACGTAAAAAAAAATATCATAAAATAACGAGTAAATTAAATATGAGAAGTTTTATTAATGGAAATGAAAAGAATAGAATAACCTAGGATAGAGTAAAATAAAAATAAAAATAAATAAATAAAAATAACGAGCGGTTGACAGGGAAGTATATGCCCTCATATTTCGTCTCTGGAAGAGGGAGGGATAGAAGTTCTTTCTTTCTCTTCTTTAATGGCCATAATTTTGGCTATAAAAGCATCGATGTGGCTCCTGGAAGTCCTAGACTTCAGTTTGGAGACGAAAGCATACAAAAATAGTGAACTCTGTGTTCTCTGTCGGAAAGTGAGAAAACTCGCAGCCACAGTTGGACTTACGATCAATCCTTGCGAAGTAGAACGCGAAACACCCGTGTTCCGTCAAGGCCTACGTTAAATGCAAATCCAAGATTTCTGGTCCCTAGCTAATCCAGTCCGTTATCCTCGGAATTAGCTGATGGGTCTACCTACCATGTTTGCAGTTGTCCCAATGGAGCTGGGACAATATGTGGGACCAAGTCTCTTCTTTGGTCATGGACCTATTTTATGTTTCAGTCTTACCCTTGATAATCAGGTCCACGGAGGAAATTTTTGTTATAACCCAAAATGCGTCATATGCGACGGTACGATAAACACGCGCGATTATGAGAAGCGGCCGCTTGTGTACCGGTCGCAATTGAGTGAGGTTGTAAAATATCAGCCTAAGCTGAGACTGCGTATAGGAGCATGGATTCTACTACTTTGTTGGCGTCCTGTACCCCGCCCTCCGGGCTAAGGCCCCGGCTATCCTTACAGCCTTATCGCAAACCTTTCCAATGTGTGTGGAATAGTACCACATCTCAAGGTACTTGACTACGGAGGACGGCGCAACCCTCAACCCGCCACGACTCAACACTACGTTGCTCCTCAGGGCCCGGTTTACGAGCGGTATAAACTCGGTCTTCTTTTTAGCAAGAGAAAGACGCATTTCGCACAATTTACGCACAAATCATTTCTCAACACTGAGAGGTGATTTGTACGTTTTAGTTCTTAGGTTCTCTGGATCCCTGTCCACGACGATCATTGACGATTGCCACGTCATCAGAATATAATACCTAGCTAAACCTGGTAGGTATAGCTAGGCTGAGGAGGTCGTCGAAGGCAAGGTTCCCGTGTAGGAGTCCAGGGATTGAGCCCTGAGGAATACCGATATACACATTACCCGTGCGTTAGACTAGCCCAGCTCTGTAGAGTACCTTTCTCTTACTAAGATAGCTTCTGAAAGAATCCACGAGTCTAGGGGGAAGCCCATGACAACGGAATCCCAACAGAGAATGTTGAATGCATTCCGTACGTCAAGGGCGACCAGTAGGAACCTGATACCCATTTCCAAGATGAACTGGGCGATTTCCGACATTCCGTCGGGATTGCAAGCTTTGCCTCTCTTGAGTGCGCTGAACGCTACGAGAATCAGATATAACCTGATCCTCCAGGACGTAGGAGACCTGAATCGCCTTAGCATCCCCCAATGAAGGGGGAGGACGCAAAACGAAGATGGAGAAACACGCATCCTTGATGAACTCCGGGGACAACTTCAACAGAGGGGGACTCCGTTTCAGAGTCTTCAGTACCCCTTTGTACAGTTTGCCCCAGGGATGTTCATCCAGGTTGCCAATAAGTTTCCTCCACTCTTCAATCTTGGCCTGTTTGATCGCTTAGTTCAGCTCGGACTTCTTCTTTTTGTACTCGAGTTTCCAAGCCTCAAGATCTTTTGGTGGGGATTTATTTCCACCGAGTACCCTCTGCATTCTCCATCAGGCCGTCAGAGTCCCGGCGTGGATCCGCTCGATCTCAGTATTCCACCAAGAAACCGGCCGTTTATCCCTGAAAGCACGGGGAGGAGGCCTGAGAGACGCCTCGGTAATCCCCTTGATAGCTCTAGGAATGGAATCGAGAAAGTCTCTGGGACCCAGAGAGCCTATGGTGACGGCAGACACTCTCTCCCAGTCTCCGAATCTGACCGTGAAGGCATGCGGGTTAATTTTCCGCATCCAGACAGAGCGAATAAGATTGTGGGATCCAAAACCACAACCAAGCCCCGGGAGATAAAAAACATGGAACACATAAAAATGGTCAGACCCGGATTCCCAGTCGAGGGTATTCGATCGCCTAAAGTGGGAAATGATCCCTCTAGAACGCAAGGGTATGTCCATCTCAGAGGTATGATCGTTTCTCACAAAGGTTGGGCTGGTGGAGGAGTTAAGAAGGGTAAGCTGCTTGATCTTCTTCAGGATGTTGACGTACAATGACTTGTCCGGAACTTTCACTGCTACCGCTGGGTCTTTGGGCTTTGGTGGACGCTTCTTGGTTTGCACATCCTGTATAGTAATGGTTGCCCTACCGTGTGGTCCTTGTTTAATTTGGGCGACTACGTGTTGCGAATCCATATTTGTTTATGTTTAAATTGTCCAGTAACATAGTCAGGTCGTCTATCATAATCCCATTCGAATTGACCACTCACACTTTTGCCTTCAGTCTCAGGCCACAGCCCATGACGAAGGTTCCCCGGAAACACCGCGAGGAAGCGAGATGAGTGTATCGTTTAGGCGGATGAGTCCGCCAACTTCGTCGAAGTTCACCTTACCAGAGGTGAGAGCTACGAGTCTGCAAGCAGACACCTCGGGTCTTCGCCCAGCTATTGGTAAGAACATCGGCTAGATCGCGGTTCCCTGTGGTGTAACTACGAGGGACTACCAGCTCCACAGGGACCCATCCGTCATAGCTTCCCATTCCATATATTACTAGCTGCCGTCGGTAGCAAAATTATATTTTTATGTTGAGTTTATAATACTTTTTTTTATTTATAAATTATTGAAAAGAGAAGTAAATTTCAGTGCTTTTCGTGTAATAATACTTATAATAAAATATTGTACGCTCATAGTATTTTTATACCAATTGTATACCAATTCAATAGTACTGTAGCAGCCGGATGCACGGATGAATAGAAGTTTTTGTTTCGCAATCGGGCAGAACGATTTATGATGCCCGCGTCAACGTAGCTATTTTTGAGAGTCTGTTTCTTATCCGTTAAAAACTAACAAGTGTAAGGGTAAACTTTTCTGTGACAATCTCAGTAGTGTATGCAGGCGTCATAAATCCTGAAGTTTCTCTAAGGGTCCTCGGAGTTCGGCCCATCGGTCTGAAGCCACCTGAAGTGCTCGAGCTGGATCTGCGGGAAATGTTGTTGCATTGCTTAGTGTCAATCGACAGGATGTCTCCTCCGCCAAGTTGCACCCTGTTCCTGGAAAAAGCGCGCGTAGGGTGTAAAGGAAAGGCGGTGCAATGATGGTGGGAAAATTGTCTAATTGGCTGAATCGACCTCTGCCCTGGCCGGTTAGACGAGACGGATTCCTTGATTTTGGCTAACTAGTCGAGAAGGAAAAATCAGCCAAGTCAGTCTGAACCACAGAAAGCTAGCATCGGTATACATACAGAAGAACACTTGTGTTTGAATATTAACTGAACCCTTCCCACAATACTTTTTAGTACATTTAAAACCGTAAGATTTTTATTTGGTGAAGTGAAACTTCTTATATATTTTGAAAAATATATAGCTATCTATGGAGTCATTCATTGTTGTAGGAGTCAAGTAAAAAATGAGAAACGCAAGCAAGAATCCGTAATATTAATGGTTGAGCACCGAATGCTGCGACGCTTAGCCTGTCATCACGCATAGCCGATGCCCTTAGGTCTCCTAGATATTTTTACTTGCTGTTCTAATTTTCACTATATAAAAGGTCATTTGCTATGTGTAATACAATATAATTACTAGAATATTATGCATAGAGATTAATCGTACACCTACGGAAAGCTGAGAGATACTAAAGTCTGTAGAGACTGAGTATAATGTATCTACTTATAAGGGGTGAACTCGAAATTCCAATTTATCAATATTTTTTGTTTATACCTATAGTTTGTGTGCACAAATTTTGAAGAAAATAGAATAATCCCTTTAAATATTTTTTCGAGTTCTACAATATATCGAGATTTCATCAAAATCGGCGTGTGTCATTTGGGTGATATCCTTTGTAAGAAGCAGTTAATGTAAACTGTCTACAAAATTGTTGTGTATGGTAAAAAAAAAGCTAAATAAACTACCAGTAAAAATTATAATGTTAAACGTATCACTGTTTAAAAAATAATTCACAAAAATAGTTAAATTTCGCAATGTACACAGAGGAACGCCCCTTTAAGTCTCTCTGTTGGGTTTTAATGGGAAATAAAAGCTTTGCTAGTCTTTTGCAGGGGTGAATTTAGATTGGTTGAGGCCCCGGGCGCAGAAAAAAAATTAGAGTCCCCTTAAACATTAAATCTAAAAAAGAAAAAAAACTTACTTAAATATTGAATTATGAATTTTATTTAATCAAATATAATACATAGGAGTTATAATATATAAACAAAAAAAGTATCAATATATTGATGACAGTCGTGCCATCCGCCTCTTAGCGCAATGTGAGCCGCCAAATTCAAATGCAGAAGAATTCATAAATGATCGAATGTCATGAAACTAAATTATGTTTCCTTAACTTTTCACTATACAAAAGAAAATCAATAAAATAAAAAATTTCGAGACCCCTTTGAGCACGAAGCCCCGAGTGCGCCTCCCTTTAAATCCGTCTTTTGCTTAAATATATTTTAACTGCCGAATCGAGACGAAGGAAGTGAAGACCAAAGGCCGGATTAAAGCCGGATTACATTACCTGTTCAAACACGGACCGTCACTTTACGGTTCGTTTCAAACAAAAGCAACGCTGTATTTATACTATCAATTCTCGTTCGATTCGATTCTGCCTGGACTAAATGTATAACGTACGACTATCTTCATTCAACCACGTTTCGATAAGTTCAGTTAAAACATTCCTCTCGAGAATGTCGGACTTCAACAATATTTTGTTTGAAGCGAACCGTGAAGTGACGGTCCGTGTTTGAACGGATAATATAATCAAATCTAAATACGTATCGTTGATGCGATAATTATACAGAGTGTTCCAAAAGGGCTGTAAGCCCCTTCAAAGTATGATTCCTCGGATGATTTCAAGCAACTTTTTTCCTTTGCGAAAGTGTCTTTAGCTCCGTTAACGAGTTATTAACGGAAGACACCAAACAATCGCAAAGCGAGTAAGACGGCTGGCCGTCAGCAGGAGCGTTGATTCCACGCCGTGTTTGTGCCTCGATGAACAAGTAGGATATATAGAATGAACTGCGAACAAGTGTTGAAACTTAGTTTGTTTGTTCTATACGAATAATAATTTATTTATTTATCTGATATAACTTTTATTCAGTACTCGTCAACAGTTGCTTCGATACATTCTGACTTGCTCGTCAAAGCATAAGCGCGGCACAACGTCAACGCTCCCGCTGGCAACTAGCCGCTTTACTCGCTCTATGGTTGTACAGTGTTTTTCGTTAACCCTTTCGCGCCGAGCGCCGCATATATGCGGCATCGAAAGGATTTGTATACAAATGCATTTTCCCATATTCTGTAAGCCGAAAAACAGAAGACGGAGATGTGTAATTTGTAGCAAAAATGATAAAAGAACGGATTCGCGGTACGAGTGCAGAGATTACGATGTTGGCCTTTGTATAGATCCTTGCTTTCGAATATATCACACAGAATTATATTATTAGTTTTTACATATTATTATAGTTTAATCATTTTCGTCTCGTTATTAATTATATTATACATTTAATCGTTAAGCTTTGTAACTATATAAATACCTATGTTACCTATAATTTTGTATTTTGTATTTTAATAATTTTGTAAGTCTTTTCATATTAAAAATGTAAATATACTTGTTACATTAGAGCAATGATTGTTTTATTCAGCACAGTTATTATTTAAGACTTAGATATACAACATATATACAGAAACCACGCGCACTGTACATATTTACGGTGCGAGCTTCCGTTCAGTGATGTTACTTCGGCGGACGGGGCTGCCGTCGCGAAAGGGTTCGGGTTAGGTTCGGGTTCGGGTAATTAAATTATTATTCGTATAGAACAAATAAACTGAGTTTCAACACTCGTTCGCAGTTGCTTCGATATATCCTACTTGTTCATCGAGGCACAAGCACGGCGTGGAATCAACGCTCCTGCTGACGGCCAGCCGTCTTACTCGCTTTGCGATTGGTTGGTGTCTTCCGTTAATAACTCGTTAACAAAGCTGATCTTTATATTTTCGTAAAGGAAAAAGTCGCTTGAAATCATTTCAGAAATCATCCCTTGAAGGGACTTACAGATCTTTTGAGACACCCTGTATACGTCTGACGATAACAGTTGTCTTGATTAGTTACAGGCTCCGATACTTTGTAAGTAAAAAAGTCATGACTATTCTTCCGGAAGCATCATGTTGCCGATTGATTTCAAATTTGTAGAAATTGGTGAAAAGTATTTCTTCTTCGGGTATTTATTCGTTTTTGAAATATTAACCCTTAACGGAAGTAAGTCACCTCTGACGTGACAACAGTACTTTGTCGCTGGGATCATATGGCACGTGTGAGGCGACAAAACGGATCATGTCGAAACTTGCTGTCTGTAAACGTGCAACAGGAAACTATTCCTTCATGTTGGACATTGTTTCGAAAAATATCATACATTGAAAACTTATAAATAGTTGTTTGGAACTCATACATTTGTGATACTCCTTCAAAAAATAAATAATTTGTTTCAAAAATGTTGTTCTTACAGTACTGAAAATTTTTCGTATTTTTACTGAAAACAACTTCAACCTAGTAATAATCATGCATAAAAAGCTAGCGTCCGATAAGGGTTAATAAAAACTGTCAAGACCATACATTGAACGTCGCGTATACGCAAGTGATTAATTTATTGAGTGTTACCTATTCAGATGTTACTAACACAACCGTCTTCGCTGTAGTAGTTATCGTTGTCGAGTGTCGGGTAGTCGATACATTCCACCTCATTTTTTCCAATGAAACGGTATATTAATTTTTTATCATTTAGATAATTGTCATCGAACGTAATAACATTTACTTCAAACATTCTTTGCAATTACTTACAAGGGACACGCCGATTTTCATTAAATTTTGATATGTTATTGAACTCGAAAGAATATTTAACACGTATTTTTTTTCTATCTGCAAACATCCATGTTGAAGGAGTGAAAATAGCCCTCAAAGGTTGGGTTGAAAAGCACATTTTAACGAAAATCTCGGAAACTATTTGGCGCGAAGAAAAAATTAGAAATGCAAATTGCATGGTTTTGAAAGGGGGGGGGGGGGCACCATGCGATGAACGGCGCATAATAGCTTTTTAGCCATTTTTATAGCTACTATATTCTTATAAACGTAAAACAACTCTATAATGGAAAGAAATTGTAATCACGGTTACGGGACGACGACGCTTCGCATGAGCATAGCTACCACAATGAGGTTTTCCGTACAAGAATTATCATATCGGTTATTTTTACCTTCTCTTTTAATTTTCTCGACCCAAGAAACCATTTACCATGTGTAGTACAAGTTAATTAACAAAATGTTATGCATAAAAACCAATCATGCACGCAGAAAGAGCCGTCCGTTACAAATCGTGAGTATAACTTCATACGTAATAATATATATTTACAATGGTGAAACTAAAAATTCCAATTGTTTACACCTATAGTTTGTGTGTACAAATTGTTATAAAAATACTTCAACGTTTTATGAAAGAAATTTGCAAATTAATGTTAATTTGTAAAAAGTTGTATAAACAAATGAATATTTTGAAAATTTGTTTTTACCATATAATTGGCTTTTCAAAAGCACGCAATTTGTATTTTTAATTTTTTCTCAACGCCGAATGGTTTTCGAGATATTCGTTAAAATGTGTTTTTCAACCCCACTTTTGATGGCTGTTTGCATCCATTCAACATAGATGTTTACAGATAAAAAAGATACGTGTCAAATATTTTTTCGAGTTCTATAGCATAGAATTTCATCAAAATCGGCGTGTGTCACTTGGGTGATGTCCATTGTTAGAAAGCTGACGCTGTCTTAAATTTCGATGACTCTTTTAATAGTATAGAAATCAAGATTCTGAACAACTTTTTCCTTTGTGTGCTAGAAATTTTTTATTATCAATATTCAAATTCAATAGATATTAATTACGAATTTATAATAAAAAGTTAACTTTCCAAATTTTGACTCTCATTTTTTCACTCTCAGAAGGAAATGATCCAATTTGCCTTTGTTTAATCTACTAGTTGTACATTGTTATATGTTTAATAAACACCCAACCAAGTAGCGATACGATTCCCTGTGTAATCCAAAGTTCTCCAATATCCAAGTTATCCGTTACATGCCGCAAAGCTTGCATTTCGCAACAAACGTTTAGATCTTTTTAGACTATTTGTACTCTTACAATTAGTTACCTTTCTGACAGAAGTTACAAGTTTTTATAGGGCATAGTTAGAAATTTATGATCTTCCTATTATGTTATGTCAGAACATGAATTCAAATTACACGAAAGAAAAAAATATGGAATGCATTTGTAAGAAACAATGTAACAGTGAATTCTGTAAATGAGAAGAGAAACAAAGGTTATCATTTACAATAATTTAGTGAAAAAAAGTTCATGATATCTGTAAAATGGGATATAAAACATACTATTAAAATTTTTCATCAAATTCAACATTTTATCGACTTTTTACAGTAATAAAGATATCAATTAGAATGAATGTTTAGTCTGCAACGATAGGTGTGTGAACGAAGAGTACTTGGGTCCGTGCAATAAAGGTGTGAAAGAGGAGTGTTTAGAACAGTGCGATAGAGGTGTGAAAGAAGAGTGTTTGTACCGAGTGAACGAGAGCATCGCGTGACCGATGGTTTTCGGAGAATGCTTGGACAGAGTGAAAGAGATTAAGGAATAAAAAGCGAGAGAATGTTGGAATATACGGTGAAGGAAAATGTGCGTGCGGTGGAGTTGGAGAATGACGGTTGAGGATGAAGAGTCGAGTATAGAGAGTCAGAGAGTGAGCTTGGAAGAGAATATAAAGAGAGGTTGCGTGAGATAGAGTTAAAGAGTATAATAGTAGTATTAAAGACTTTGTTATATTTTATAATTGAGAAAATTTTACTTGTCCCAATCCAACATTCCTACACTACTTAGGGGTATTTATATTATAATCTCGATATAAATTTTTCGATCCGATTCCACCAAGCGGTCAAATATTTATGGACGGTAGTGTATATTCCCGTTCATAAGTCACCGGACATTTAGCACGTTTAGAATAAAGATTAATTAATGGTATAACTAAAAAATGAAATTAATTCTTAATAATTGTGTACATTATAAGAAAAATTGAATTATATTGAGTTGCAAAGCTCTTATTAAATATTTACCTCGATAAGAATTTTATTTTAAATTAGTAAGCGTCCGATAACTCACAGGCGAGAGTGTATGTTAAGGATGTCAAGATTTATCTATATAAGGAAACACTCGATTATTTAGAGAAGGGTTTGGGATCGAGACGATAGAAAGGTGGAGCTGATTTCGTGGTCAGCCGGCCATAATCGACCGAGTCCAAATTCCCATGGGAGTTTTACGGCGAAGCGGTGAATTATGAGCAAGCTAGAAGGCGTCTACTCACGACGATCAAGTGTATTTGTCGAACAGTTGCGCGAACCATCTTTTTACGTCGCACACTTACGTTGTCCTTTNTTATATTTTATAATTGAGAAAATTTTACTTGTCCCAATCCAACATTCCTACACTACTTAGGGGTATTTATATTATAATCTCGATATAAATTTTTCGATCCGATTCCACCAAGCGGTCAAATATTTATGGACGGTAGTGTATATTCCCGTTCATAAGTCACCGGACATTTAGCACGTTTAGAATAAAGATTAATTAATGGTATAACTAAAAAATGAAATTAATTCTTAATAATTGTGTACATTATAAGGAAAATTGAATTATATTGAGTTGCAAAGCTCTTATTAAATATTTACCTCGATAAGAATTTTATTTTAAATTAGTAAGCGTCCGATAACTCACAGGCGAGAGTGTATGTTAAGGATGTCAAGATTTATCTATACAAGGAAACACTCGATTATTTAGAGAAGGGTTTGGGATCGAGACGATAGAAAGGTGGAGCTGATTTCGTGGTCAGCCGGCCATAATCGACCGAGTCCAAATTCCCATGGGAGTTTTACGGCGAAGCGGTGAATTATGAGCAAGCTAGAAGGCGTCTACTCACGACGATCAAGTGTATTTGTCGAACAGTTGCGCGAACCATCTTTTTACGTCGCACACTTACGTTGTCCTTTTCTCGGCTCTCCGATAGCTCGTGGAATACTTCAACATAACTTATGGGTAATAAAGTTGTCAACGAACTGTGAATATCCCCAAAGCACTAAATTATCTACGGTACTAGCGGTTATCGTAGCTGTTATTTATGAACCCTGAATTTCATGTTCCGATGTGGATATTTTCGTCTAATTCTAGGTGTATACGAGTGCGAATTTTATGTACTACCTTTTCTTTCCTTTTTTTTTTTTTTTTTTTGTTTGGTAATTGTAGTTTGAAGGATATTTCACAAAACTGAAACTGTCTACCGTAACAGTACTAGATACGAAGAAAAGTTATGGGAGAAAATTAGATGGTACGGTCTACTCAAACTTTTAGAATAGCACCGATCAGTACTCAAACGCATGCAAGCAGTTACGACAGGTGAACAGATGATTATGATCGAATGAAAAAATGACACAATGTTGGATTATTATTGTTCAAAAGGTAGGGGAGACCGAGGCTAGTTATCTAATTCCCTCTAGTTATGATATCTTCAAATACACCCTCTGTCCCAAAAATAATCGGAACGGCTTTAAAAATAACAGAACTAGTTAGAAAATCTTGATAAAAATCATTTTGTTTATTCGAAATATTCTCCTTCGACAGAAATACAATTTCCGCGTTCAAAAAGTGCATCAAATGATTTTTTTATGTTTTTGATTGATGTGTTGAGATTGCACAACGAATTTGCTTCTTGTAAATCATAAATTTATCATTTAATCTTAACATTTTGATCGTTCAACGCAAATATGCGTCTATAGCAGTCAAAGAGTTAGGAACTAGAACTATCGACGACAAAAGTAGACTTATTTGTACCACAGAAACTAAAATGATAAGTATTTGAAACAAAAAACATACGTTGCAAGGAAAATAAATTGTTCTTCATATCTCTTAACAAAATCATGGAAAATTTTTAAAAAGACACCGTTCTTAATTTGTAGAATTTATATGAAAAATCAAATTAATTTGACAATTTCCGTAGTTCTAGCGTTAAATAAAATATATCCCGTAAGAACAAAAATGATTCAACACTCTAAGAATTATTTTCTAAAGAAAGATAATAGAGAGATCACCAGATATATCTGTTGCTAGCTTAAAAATGAAGAGACTCTACTAAGACTACTAGATAATACAATAAATATTTCTTAAAAATAAAGGGACTTGAATTTTCATTTAAGGTGTCCAAGTCAGTTCTAGAGAAGTATTAGCAGTTCTTTCCCACTTTCTGTTTAAATAAAATTGTGTTTAACACTAGATTTACGGACCATGGATTGGATCATTTTGACGGGTACATTAAAATACAGATATTATGTAATGTAATTAATTCATTTTATTTCAAATCGATCAATTTTTATTAGTAGAGATTCATTTAGTATATTTTTCGTATATAAATTTTATTTCGAGCTTACAATTTCCGCTCGCACACATGTTAAACATAAACCCGAAATTAGAATTATATCAAATTGACGGGTTTCGTAAATCTAGTGTTAAATACACAGTAAGTGGTCAAATTATCAGGGCAACGACGCAAAGAATGTATGTCCTATGTTTGTGTCAAGACAATATCATAAGATCAAGCATAATGTTAATTTTATTTTATTTAACACTAAAACTACCAAAGCGGTCAAATGACCGGTTCCTAATTTCACATAAATATTTTACAAATTTCTAACCGTGCAATTTTTAATATTTTCCGTGATTTTCCAAAAAATATACGGTTAAAGGTTTGTTTTTCTTGCGTTGTATATTTTTTCAAATATTTATTATTCTCATTTTATTTAGGACAAATATGTATAGTTTAATCGTCGGTCGTTTTAGTGTTAAATATTTTTATTTGATAATTCCTTATATAAAAAAAAACAAATACATGAAAAAATTTCAATAGTGAGACATGATTGTTAAAAAATAATACATAATAATAATAATAAACACGGTCAGTATTTTGTGACACCGCTTCTTGCTGCAATAACTGCTTTTATTCTTTGCAGCATACTTTCTATACATTTTTCACAATTTTTTTTTAAGCGTATCATCTTCGTTATATATTTAAGTTAAGCGACTAGTTAATCGTTGCTTGTCTGTAATAATTTTCTTTGGAAATTCCTTCTGTATTAACTTCCATGAATTTTCAATTGGGTTCAGCTCTGGAGAATTCCCGGGCCAATCGAGGACCTTGATTTATCTATTACACATCAATGTAGTAAACATGTAACAAATTAAATAAATATATATATATATATATATATATATATATATATATATATATCATCAACAAACACTACCGTTTCGTAGAAGAAGAATAAAATTTTATAGTAATTAGGTTTCTATTGAAAAATTTATTGATGTAGTGTGAAATCGTACATTTATCTCAAGTGCCCTAATAAATTCAGCACCCACTGTACTTCTGCCCTCGAAATTGTGTAATTTAAATGGTTAGTACTTTTTAATAATATACATTTATTGCAATAAAATTAAAAAACTAGCAATATAAACTATTTCACAACGAAAATGGATTAACATTTGACCAAAAAATTTAATAAACTTGTGTTATTTTTTAATGCGTTAAAAGATACAAACCAATGTATCTATATTTAAAAAAATTTATTTTATTTAGTTATCATTGTAGTATTAAATTTGATTACTATATTACTGTAGTTATACCACGATCCATCTATAGCAATTATTATTTTAAAAGTTCTCAAATCAAAGTGAAAAGCTATAATCGATCGTAGTTTAAGGGTTAGAGGGTTGAATTATATTAGAATAGAATAGAATAATATTATTCTAACTTTAACATATACTGTGTTACTAAACTGATCTAGTAAGGTAGTCCTGTTGATAACCAACCGACTGCTTAAAATAGGTGCTCAAATTATTAGGTCATCGCGAATAATATGTTTTCTGTGTTTGCTCGAAGATAAAATCATAAAATCAGGAATAATATTAATTTTTTGTTAACTTTAATTACATAATTCCTCATGAAAAAATACATGAGAAAATTTCAATATTGTAACGTAATTATATTCGGTGACATCGCCTCTTGCTGAAATAACTGCTTTTATTCTTTGCGGCATACTTTTTGTACATTTTTCACAGTTTTTGTTAAGCTCATCATCCCCGTTCCATATTTCAGTTAAGCGATTAGTTAGGCGAAGATGGGGTAATTGCGAATGCGGGGTAAATCCGAACGACACCATATTTCCATGTTCCCACCATCCATCTCCCGTTTAACAACGCGTATACGATATCTTCTTTTATGCTTATTATTGTCATCCTGCTCGATTCAGGAGGTTACACACGCTTTTCAGGTTGAGACCAATTAACCCTTACCACTCCGAGAAGTTTCCAGAGTAATTTATAGTCGACTCCAGCAAATATTTGGTCATTTCGCAGCGATTAAGAATGACGTTTTATGAGGTAGTTTTTTATTAGTAATCTATATACAGGGTGGGGCATTTTAAACAGGTCACCTGAATAACTCGCTTGTTTTTGAAGATAGGAGAAAATGCATTAGACCAAACTTACTTGGTATCGGGGGGCTCATAATCTGGTATTACCAATTTTTCTGTAGGTGGAGGCGTCAAGGAGATACGAAGATCAATTCTGTTTTTTTAAATGGAACGGTATGATTTCTTACTTACATTTTGATAGAGTGTTTCAAGAAGAATACAGTGACCTATTATGAAGGTCATTCAAGGTCACCCAAAGTCAACCGCAATAGAAAGTAAATTACCAAACTACCAAACTTGACATGCAAGAATGTATAAGAAGAGCTTGCTCTGCAATAGATAAAAATGAAATTTGCCAGGCAGTGTCATCGGTATTGCAACGATTGAGATTATGTATCCATGTTCAAGGTCGCCATTTTGAACACTTGTAGCGGCAGTAAGTAAATAACGTGTATAAATAACATGTTGCGTGTCAATCGTTCAAGTATTTGAAAAGTACTCTGAGACAATTTATTTTCTATTGCAGTCGACTTTGGCTGACCTTGAATGACCTTTATAATAGGTCATTGTATTCGTCTTGAAACACTCTATCAGACTAGAGGTAAGAAACCATACCATTCCATTTAAAAAAACAGAATTGATCTTCGTATCTCCTTGACGCCTCCACCTACAGACAAATTGATAATACCAGATTATGAGCCCCCCGATACCAAGTAAGTTTGGTCTAATGCATTTTCTCCTATCTTCAAAAACAAGCGAGTTATTCAGGTGATCTGTTTAAAATGCCCCACCCTGTATATTTAAAAGTTTAATTTTTTGCGAAATAAAAATGTGTTTGTCTGTTTCAAAATACAAAAATAAAAAAATTTAATGCGTAATTACTATTCATTTGTAAATGTAATTCATTGTTTATATTCCTCCTTTGTGTGATAACAAAGGAAACAATCGCCAATATGTAGCCCTAGATTACGGTTGCAATACGGTTACAATAATCATAACATTGCGAAATTCTGGCAGTGACGCTGCCCCTTGGAGTAGAACGCTAGCTAACGCTTGGCAGTATTACTGCCGGTTGAAGTGATAAGGGTTAAAATATTTTATAGAATTTAATCTAATTTTTGTTTGTTTTGTAACTTGATGAAATTTTCTGGTTATTGTTTGCAATCGTGTTGAGTATATAGTTTGGAAGTGTAAATTTAATGACTATAAATACATATGTTTTATAATATATTTTGTGTCAAAGGTTATTGTTTATAAGATCTTAAATGACGCAATTTGTAATTATCCCGAGTCGTGCGGTTTTGCCTGAAAAACTGTTTGCAGTTATCCAAACAAGGTCGGGATTAATCCAAATGGGAATGGTTTCATTTTTTATTCAAATTTAAATTTTATTATTATTATCTTTTAAGAAAACGTGACTGAACTCAAAGATTACTAACCAAAGTTTGAAATGCGATCAAAGTTGATTTTATAATTATGAAATTTCATTGGCTTTTATTCAATCTTCCTTAGGTGTTCGCAATTATCCCATCTTTCTCTAATTGTTGCTTGTTTGTAATAATTTCCTTTAAAAGTTCCTTCTTTAACCACTTGCGCTGGCAGCTAATTCACAGTTGCGTTTACCAAAACAATACTCTAATTTTGTTTATTAATAATCGTGTGTAGTATAATGTATTTAACTGTACTTCGTAAAACGATCACAGTCGATGTACCACGCATGTTATTTTTAATTTCACGATAACTATCAACAACGACGTGTACAGCACGTTGTTTGCGACTTTGAAACATAAACATCTCGACGCGCATGCCACGTCTTTCCAGCGCAAATGGTTAATAATTTCCATAAATTTTCAGTGAACTTCGGATCTGGAGAATTCCCAGACAAATCGAGAACCTTGATTTATTTACTACACATCAATGTAATAAATAAGGTTCTTAAATGAATACGTATCATCAACAAATACTACCATTTCATAAAAGAATAATACAAATTTAAAGTAACTCGGTTTCCATTGAAGAATTCATTGACATAATGTGAAATCGTACATTTATCTCAAGTATCTTATTAAATTGAGCACTCACTGTATATAAAGAAACTTTTATTCCAACACCCATTTCCAATACATATTTTATGTTTCTAGCAGTATTATGACTTCAGTAATAGTAAAATGTGAGTTTCCTTTTCTGTTTTTAACACATTACAGACGGGTGACGAAATTTCTCGTATTTTATATTTCAGGTTTTGAAAAGGTAAAAATAGTAAACGACGAGGTATGAAAGATTAGTTTTAAAAATGATCTTCTTAACTTAACCCTCTATGGGACCGTGTCACTTAGAAGTTACAAACTGATGTATCTATATTTTAAAAAATTAATTTTCTTTAGTTATCACTGCACTATTAAATTTGATTACTGTATTACAGTAGTGACACCACGATTCATCTACAGTAATTATTAGTTTAAACATTTTCACATCAAAGTGAAAAACTATAATTAATTGTAATTTTTTCTCCAACAAGCAGACAAAATTCGGGCTATAGAGGGTTAAACTTTAAATTATGATCTATCTTTAGAATACAAATTATTTCTAAAAATACTTACGTAAGCATGAACTTGTTCTAACTTTATTCCGTAGTAAAATTTATAAAAATAAGATCCTGTCGTTAATGTGTTAACAGTTACTTGCATAAGTGTGCGGTAAGACGTAGAGTGTCACTTAAAATCATACATTCCGGATAATCGACATTCTGCTGTGCTTCCTATTAATTTTGGATACCAATACTTCTTCAAGTGATATCAATACGTGTACCCAATCAATACCGTTTAATATTTGATGAACGTACGATACCCGTTTGATACCTAGGAAGTGATCGACGTTTATTTGATACTTTACGAAAATGTCGATGCTCATATATCGATGCTTTAATATTTCACTAAAATATTTATAGATATCTATCTGATGTTACTTCGAATGTACAGATACACACTCCCGTCCGTCATTCACCGGACACATTTAAGAAGGGACGTCACTCAAGTGTAACACGCCGATTTTTATGAAATTTACATATGAAACGATGTTTAAAAAATATTCGACAGATTTTCTTTTTTATCTGGAATTCATTCTTAATGTTAGGAATAAAAAATATACTTTCTTCGATATTTTGGAAACTACTCAGACTATTACACAATTAAATTTGTGATTAAAAATTGCACAATTTTGTTTGAACAATTTTATTCTGAAGTAAATGAGTTCCGAAATATTGAGGAAAACATAATTTTTATCCCTAACTTTGAGAGTTGTTTTCACTTCCTAAAATATGGATCATTGCAGATAAAAAAGAAATACGTGTCAAGTACTTTTTTTAAACACTATCTCGTATGTACACTTCATTAAAATCGACATGGTACAGTTAAGGGATGTCCCTTGTAAGTTAGAAATAAAATCTTTATATAAATAGACCTTCGGTAAAATTTTAAAATGATGGTACACCTTGAGGTTCTCTATGATGTAAGCAATTATGGTATTAAGTAAGTATCATGAATCAATAGTTTCTTTTGATGATAGAATTATTTATTCAATTTTTTGTGTAAATACAGGTTTTTGCATGAACTTTTCTTTTTTTTTAATTTGTTAAGTGTTCGTTTATTTTCACATGAAAGTGTACATGTAACTACAAAAGATATGAAACGTTTTATCAGGAGTGATTGGGTAAGTTAAAATATAGAAAGGTGTTTGTGTTCAAAACAGCAAGGTCAAAAAAAAACTTAAGATATTTTATGTTATATTTCGGATATGATATTGATTTTGATACAAATTAATATTGCGGAGAATTGTGGGAATGGAATTGGGGGTCACGCACAATCTTTTTCCAAATAGGAAAAAGTCACTTATTAATAATATACAGAGTGCCCCCAAAGGTCTGTAAGTCCCTTTAAGGGGTGATTCCTGAAATAATTTTAAGCAATTTTTTGCTTTGCGAAAATGTCAAATTTGGCTTTGTTAACGAGTTATTAATGAAAAACACGTTAACTAAACATTAAATAACTCGTTAACAAAGCCGAATTTGATATTTCCGCAAAGGAAAAATTGCTTGCAATTATATCAGAAATCACCAGAGACTTAAAGACCTTTTGGGGCACCCTGTATAGAGACGCGGAGGTGTGGAATAAAATGTTAAGAAAAATTCAAATTTAATTATTTTTCAGTTTCTCGGTAACAAAAAATTACTGTCCTTTGGAGCTGCCATTTCTGACACTGACTTTCGTATCTGTTTCAAGTGGTGATCTATAACACGTGGCTTTTCACACTTTAAAATACCACTAGTCGAGCTTCCCATACAAACGAAGTACTTTTCCGTAAAAATCAATAAATTTTTAACTTCAATATCTTGAAAACTAATAAAAATCAGTCAGACACATGGAGGATTGCCGAATTCGTCTTAAAAAGCGCTATTAAATGATCTGAAGAAAAACACATAGTTCCATTCAAAAAAACACACTTGACTTTTATATTTAATTAAATAATAAAGTAAAAAGAATTCACTTTTATCAAAAGATGTCTGTGTTATGCAATTTTCATAAAAAAAAATTGTTTCTATGTGCAATATGTTAAGAAATAAAGCTCTGTCCGGTGTTAGCGCGGACATCCTGTATGTCCAAGTAGGATGGAAAGAGTTAAGGGAGCGTATATTACCCGCGGATTACTTCCAGCAACTTCATAATATTCAAGGCAGCTGTTGAGAAAACTAGAACGGAAACCTTCATTCTGCAAATACGATGTGGACGGATGTAGCTCTTTTCAGAAGAGAAGGTTGCTTCCGTACTAACATGCATGGAATGACTAGAATCCGCTTACGCTCCATCCGCGCGTAACAAATCCGCTACTCAATCAATTTAAGGGCTGGCATTTATGACGACTTTTTTTTATTCGAGCATACATTCTCGCTGGTATACCAGACAGCCTAACATGCACAGTATTTTTGAAAAATAACGAGGTTACTAACATATTAATTCAAACGTGTGGTGTATGCAAAATGAGAATCGCTTTCTGATCTGAGATGTAGATTTATTCCTAGAATAACAAAAGCTGATCTGTTGATTTGTACTATGCAGAGGTCGTAAGTTGCCGAGCACCGACAAACTGAACGGTACAGCGGAAGAGAATTAGGCTGCTAGGACCACTTAATCCCCTCCAAGGAGCCTCAGCTTCATAGGAATGAAACTTTTATCTCCACGAGGAATACACAAAATCGCAATGCGAATTAAATTTGTAGTGTAAGAATAAACAAAAATCATACTCAATTGTAATACTTGTTCTGGACAATAATTATTTTTACGCAGAATTTATTGGAATTATATTATTAACACGTTGCCGCAAATGACAGCTATAGCCGTCTGATCTTTGACGGCTATAGCCGTCATGCACATTTTAATCAATAAGAAAATGAACAGCGTTAGTACGATGTGTTCTAACGCATACACTTGTTAATTATTGAGTAATACATCGAAAAAAAGGTATAGTATGCCAGACAGCATATTAGTTGTTCTTTTATGCGTTTTCTCATGCAGTCATAAACAATTGAAACAAAAATGTGTTTCTGAACACGATCGTCAAATTAAAAGTGTGCAGCAACGTGTTAAAGACGCGAAAACTTTTTTGTTCTGCTAATAGTTAACATTCTGAGTCTACGTCCACGTCAATGGATTCGAGTCGTCGCTCTTCATCGTGCTATCTCATTTTGTTTCAATGATTTTCCTCGGATCTTTGTCGTGCGACACATTTGTAAATGCGATGGATATGGCCAATAATGGGAATCAGTGTGACTCAGGATAAGACGATTAATTTGATTCGTCAGTAACTTACGATCTCTGCATACACCAAGTTCGCATGGTTTACAGGGTGTTCCAAAAGGTCTGGATGTCCCTTCAAGGTACGATTGCCGATTATTAACGAAAAACATTGACCAATCGTAAAGCGAGTAAGACGACAGACCGCCAGCAGGAGCGTTGATTCCGCGCCGTGCTTGTGCCTCGATGAACAAGTCAGGATGTATCAAAGCAACTGTAAACGAGTTTTGAAACTCAGTTTATTTGTTCTACACGAATAATAATTAATTTATTTATTTGATTCATTCTGACTTGCTCGTCAAAGCATAAGCGCGGCACAGAGTCAACGCTCCCGCTGGCGACAAGTCGTTTTACCCGTTCTGCGATTGGTCAATGTTTTTTGTTAATAACTCGTTAACAAAGCTGATCTTGACATTAGGCGAATTTTTTGCTGATTATGTAATCATCGCAAGCGCGGCACGGAGATAACACTGTCGGTGGTGGCCGCGCGCCTTTCTCGCTTTGTGATTGGTCAGTGTGTTCCTTTATTAACTCGTTAACAAAGCCGAGTTTGTCATTTTCGCAAAGAAAAAAGTTGCTTGAAATCGCCCTAAAAATCATTCTTTAAAGGGACTTACAGACCTTTTGGGACACCCTGTACATGTGGCGCGTAACCGGAAAACTTTTCCCCTCGCAGCAACATTGCCAAGCATTCTATCATTCGCCTGTGAAAATATAACAAAACACTGATCACATTTGTAAAAATCGTTCATTTTATTCAAAATTCGTTCGTTTAGTGTCAACACAGCGCTAGTATGATTAACCAATGGAGGAACAAATTTCTGGAGATCTGCTTTGGAGATCGTTTTGAGTATTTTAGCCACGACTGCTTGTATCACAGCGAGTCCATTTTACTAAAATTTTTTGTCTTGAAAATAATAAATGATTACAAGAAGCCAAATCAGGTAAATATCGCGGACAGGCAAGCAGTGGTATTTTTTTCTTGGTTAAAAATTGCAATGAATGGGACTCGCCTTTCTAACCCTAAACTGAAGTACAATAAGAAATAACAAGGTTTAATAGTAATTGCTAGTTCTTGACGTTCTCGAAGTCTTCTTATTCTTCGATCTTCTTGGTATGTGGATTCCTTCCCGAAGATACTCTTGATAGGTTCTTGATGTCCTCTTGAGAGTCCTCACGTCTGAGCTTGGTTGAAAATATCCTTCGGCTGCCCTTGGTACTGGCGAGTTCTGAGGCTAACTGTCGATCCTTGGATTCTTATTTTATGTGCTACGAATATTGATTAGCGAGGTAAGGTTTCGGTTTTTATCTTGCTTATAGTTTTGGATGTTTTTCCCGAGTCTTCATCCATCATAACTTAGGAAGGTATTTAGAATGTATTTTGTATTTTGAACTCCGAAAAAATCGATTTTGTTTTGCATTTTCTTAAAGTAGATATCTTCGAAAATATCTGTGTCAAAGGATATGCCGGAATTCGTAAAAGTAACGGAGCTGCAGACATTTGAAGAGCACTGTGGCGGCACGACGCGCGGCAACACCGTTTAAGATATTTTTACCTTTGCTTAGTATTCATTGCGATCTTGTTCAAAAAGGGTCCTTTTACATCTTTTTGATCACTCCAGGTACATTTTTAGATATTCCGCGAGTTTAGTTTAATTCCGACTATCGAGTAAAACATGAATAACTTGCTGAAGAGCGATCGTGTGCAAAATTTACTTTAACGCGATTTTCTCAAAATCATGTCTTCTGATATGGTTAACATGATACTTCAAGATCTAGTTGCTCGATTGACTTGAAATTTGAAGAGATTCTTCAGCAGACCTGCCGCTATAGCAGCTTTCAAAATCTTTAAGCAATTTAAGCCCTTGCGCTACCATTTAGTCGAGCAAAATTCGAGACAAAAGTGTAGCGGCCATCAAGATTCTTTAGGTTCAGCCCTTATTTTCATTAGCCGTTTTCTAGAAATTTAACACCACGAGTCTCACTCGTAACATTCGTGTTTGACTCGAAATTGTGACCACGAGTCTCACTCGTCAAAGTATGGCAAGGGGTTAAATTTTTTCTAAGTTTTTATTATTCTAAAAACAAAAAAAGAGCGTAAAAAATCAATTTGGACTTTAATGTGTTGCCATTTGTTTAAACAATAAGATCTGTTACCCCTTTTAGCAACGGCTATAACTACATTCATATTGAAGAAAACAGTAAATGGTCTCTTTGTTTCGGTTTACAACGACGACCAGAATCCTGTCAACCATCGTGACATATTTTTAAAAGATTACTTTTTTCAATGATGCGTATCTGCTACAATTTTACGTATTTTGACTTGAAAAAATATAGAACGTGGTTAAAATATTAGTAAATACAGTAACGAGCAAAATTAGGTCAATGTTTCCACTTTGGAGGATTTTTTAAATTTCTTTCTTCAAATATTTATTTTTTAAGAAACAATTTTTTTGTAATATTACGTTTATCGTTTAATTTTTATGTTTATAGATTCAATACAAATAATAAATTTTGTCGAAGATATACAATTTTTTGATAAACTCAATTTTGAACCACCATCTAGCACCAGTGTCTGCACTTCCTGAACTATGGCGCAGAGTTCAGGAGCAATGGGAGATGATACCACGGGACTATTGTGAAAAATTAGTCAGAAGTATGCCAAATAGAATTTCAAGTGTAATTAAAGTCAAAGGATTGTGGACAAAATATTAATGATTGCATCCAAATATTAGAATGTTACATGAATTTAATTACATGAATCTAATTACATGAATCTAATGTTACATCTATATAATTTATATCAAAAGGTTGCTTATTATTTGTTATTAACACGTTCCGTGCCACGTGGGGCGCATACGCCCCACACTGAACTTTCCGTGCAAGCTATTTGAAATTTTTATTGTAAAACGAAGAACTTTGTAAAAACTGTACACCCCTTTCTTGATAATTATGGTCTTTGCGCAATTGTACAGATTGTAAGTAAAATAAAAGTATGCGTGAGAAGCATAATTATTTAATCGTAAAGCGTCTAGTCTGAACGGAAAGTGTAAAAAAATCAGACTAGCACGCTTAGATGGTTCAAATGTTCCACTATAATACCTTGTTTTTGATAATATTGAATAAAAAAATTGACATTATTAAATTGACTTTAATTCTATTTCTTGGAACATTGAAAAAATTAATAAAAAAGGCCTAAAAAATGATGTTAAAGACACAAACCCACTTAAATGTTTAAAAAATTTTATTTTTATGCGGTGTACAAAACATAGAGAAATAACATATATGAGTGTCTATAACGCATGAATTATTCAGCATGATTATGGCGATCGTCGCTTAAAAATCACCTTTTATACAGAACTAGTTAAAGGCAGATTTTCCAGAACACGTTTCCCTAGATATATCATCCGTCTGTCGCATCTATAAAGCATTTTCCGCTGATAAAGGTATTTTATTCAGGCCGTACGTTCAAAGTGCGTCGAGTTAGAATAACGAGACTTTAAATCGCACGTTCTCGACTCCCCTTCCGCTTCATGTCACTACAAATTGATTGTTCCGTTCGACTTTTTTCCTTCCACGTATGAAATACGGTACATCGTCCTCAGAATTTTGAGAACCAATTTAGTTGTATTAATATTTACTATAATTTACGTACCAAGCCTTTAAACGTGTTTAATATTTAACTAAAAACAATCCACAGTATACTTTTATCATTACCATTTATGTTTTTATTTCTAATATAATTTATTGGGCGAGTGTGAAAGTTCGTGCTCGATTTCGCATTAAAATACAAGTAATTTGGCATGTCAAATTTTGTTTATCAATCAATTATATAATCTCCGTTGCTTTATATAATCCTATTTCTATTTTGCAATAATGCATAACATGATCGTCGATCAAGGAAGGTCGGACAGAACGTGGTTCGTTGTTAAGTTGAAAATCACCGCGTCTGAATTTTTCAAACCACTTTTTCACTGTTCGAAGAGCTGGTGCACGGTCTTGATAAACATCTTGAATGTTTTTCATAGCAGTTCCCAGTGTTACACCTTTGTGGAATTTGTAGAGCACGACGGGACGCAAATGAATCTTTTCTTGGCACATTTTAAAAATATCTTTTCACAATATAAATAGTATCAAAAAAATAAAAGACTGCTGTTAGAATAACAATTGAATATCGTACTTTTTATCTGCTATACAATTTGCACAAGCAACATCAGATGTCATTTGCAAGTAATTAATTTAGTGACATCTATTGAAGTCGGGCAGGAACTTTTGCACTGACCCAATACTTGCAAGGAAAGTTTGAGTGCTTAAGAAAGTTTAAAGAACTTGAATCTTTGTAGAAATACAGCTCGGCTGGTTCTTGGAACGTACATAATTATTTTTGGTATACATTTGTTTCAATGGAGCTTTTTTATTCAAAGAAAATGTGATTTTAGATTCTGTATACCTGAAAAACTATAAAAGATCTCAAAAAGAAGTTAAATATAAAGCTTTATGTTTTCCAATAATTTATCACGAAAAACAATTGTTTTCTGTAGTAGTGGGACGGTAGAACGAATTTTGGTAAAATTAATTCTTCTCGAAAAGTTTTTAGAAAACTAAGATTGCGATCAATTAGTTTTGAATACTTCATTACTGTATCAAAACTATTACATCATAAAATAAATGTAGAATTAAACAAATTTTGAATATTTTGTATAAACCATTTTTCAAGAAGATTTATCAACATTAACTTTTCTGACTTATAAAGAATTGAACTATAATATAATATGTTTAGATATTGTAACGTGCGTGGATTGGAAAATTTCTCGACAAAAAAAAAATTACAATAGTATATAGGTGATCCTCCTATAACACGGTAGATAGGTTCCTAGAAAATTCCTGTTCTATGAAACCGTGTTATACGAGACCCAGAGCCAGTACAAAAAAGGGGGTTAAATTCCGAAAACTTATTAAAAACAAATATTTTTTTTTAATTCCATATAAGCAACTTAATTTTTATTAAAAATATAAATGTATGTATAACACAAAACGAAAAAAAAAAAACAAAAAATATTATTTTCATTTAATGTAACCTTAATTCAATAAATTTCTTCCTCATCACTACTCACAATCGGTACAATCAAACGAGAATATTACCTTCAATTTCTGAACCTTCTTTATTTAGATTTTTTGCACCTTCTATCCTCTTTAAAAAATCTGTAATTTCGGTTTGTTTGCTGGTTCTTGCAAGGTCACATTATTTTAAGGTAATTTAGTTTTTAAATATGTTAAACAAAAATCATGTTATCCAGTGCTGTAGAAGTACAGCGTTGTACAAAGGTTTTCGCATTTTTCTTATCGTGTTAGAACGAAACAGTGTTATAGGATCCAGTGTTGTAGGAGGGCCACCTGTACTTAACACTAGATTTACGGAACCCGACAATTTGACGGATTTCTGATTTCATGCTGAAGTGCATGTAATTATCTGTGTAGAAAATGTACACTCAAAATAGAATTTAAATACAAGAAATGTACTAACTAAATCTGTGCGAATAAAAACCTATTAATTTCAAATAAAATAAACTAATGTTATTACAAAAAAAGCACAGTTCAATATACCCGTAAAATGGTCCAATTAATCCCCGTAAATCTAGTGTTAAACTAGTAATTACATGACTATAGACTTTAATATGGAAGCTATCTGACGTATAACGAACTCGAAGTCAAAGTTTGACAATCAAACAATCCAACAATCAAGAATCCGTTAGCTGTCCTTATACATGTATGTTTTTCTCCTATTATTCTTCTTCCGGGTTTTGTGCCTCTAATTATTGTTATTTCCAAACGGATTTCACGCTTTCGAGTTTTCTCCGGACGGGTGACAATGTTTAATTTAATATCCTCCCTTATTAGTACTCGCGTTCTCAAAGAGATTTTGTTTTCTTCTTTACAACTTACTTCATTTCTATTATTTCTCATCGTGTCGATTTCATTTTTATAAGCTTGTTAATAAAGTATATTTTAAGATATAAAATGGTGCAACGTTTTATTTAAAATGACAACATAAAGATAAATATAAAATGTTTTCAAATTAAATAATTGGTGCCGGTTGAAGTACACCGATTGTCATCAAGAAATCTAGTTTATCCAATTATGGAGAAACATGAAAATAACTTTAAAACAGTAATTGAAAATCCATGAGCAGTAGTCAGCAGAGAAAGCTCATTTTATTTCCATTTGCGCGAAGATAAATGGAACGGTCGCGAAGTTACAGGATAATTTACAACGTTACAACTCAATCCAGCTCGAGTAATTAATATGGTCGAGGAAGGGCGTCAATTTAATATCGCTTGCTACGTGTACGCATGCACACGTGTATCACTCAAGTTCCGAGGAATAATAATTGTTTTCTCGTAGAACAAACAACACTCATTGATAACTCTTGACAAAACGTAACACGTATAAAATTCCAACCATACAAATCTATGCGTATTAAAATTTTTAAACTTTTTCGTATTATTTTTGAAACAAAATGTGAGATCACCGCCTCTGTTCTATATCAGGATTTTCAAATATTTGAATATAACTGAAGTTACATCGAAACCAGCAAAAGTACGTTTTAACGGACACAAAATTATGCAATTTTTTATTTTTATTTTTATTTTTATTTTTTTTTGTGACTCAATAGTTTTCGGTGCATAGAATTAAAAAACACAAGCTTTAACTTTAGAAATCCAGTGGTTAGCATTTTTAGCGTATTCGACAGGTCACTTTGACGACACGTTAACTTCTATCAATCATCTGATTGGTCTACACTCCGCCTAGCTTTAGTGTTTCTAGGGTAACCAATTTATACAAATTTGAGTTGGGTTCGGGGTGGTTTTAAATCCGACTGGCTATCGTCGTCCGACCATGTTTTCAGTAGTAGCTTCGTTTGGTAAGCATTACTTGACCAATATGGCGTCAAAGTTACCTGTTAAATATGCTAAAAACGCTTAACTTTACGTACAGTGCTGGTCAAAAGAAAGTTTAAAATTGGTACGTGCATATATATATTAATAACTTAAATATTACGCACTATAGATCATATTGGTATTACTGGTCTATTCCGGGGAATACCCTCGCTTCATCTTACAATGGTATTCATTTGTTTATAAGGTTGTGTTCCAAAAATACAGAACTAATCAATTTAAATGTTCGAAACATTCAAACGACGGTCAAACACGAAGCCGGTTTAATTACAATTTAGGGTTGCTTTTCTATGAATGACGATGGAAATTTAGTGAAAATTAACGAACGAACGAGCGGTTCTGTCTATATTAATATTTTATATAACAATATATCATAATCGGCAGAAAAAATGAATTTGAACGACTTTATCTTTCAACAGATCAATGACCTCAGATACACTTCCAAAATTGTATCTTAATTTTTTACTACCGATAACATTCAAAACATCAATTGGCCGCCTGAATCACTAGATTTAAATCCAATAGAAAGTCTTTGGACTGTTTTTGACAATTATATACCTTTACAAGCTCGTACAAATAGGCCTGCCTTCTAGAAATGATTGCAAGAATGGTATGCTTTACCATCAAATATACAGGGTGGTTCACGCAGCTTACACACCTCTATAACTTTCGAAGTATGCGTTGCACGAAAAAGTTTTGTATACAGCAGTTGCATGGTCTGAAAGAGTACATTATCTAGTGTATTAATTTCGTTTATAGGTGGAAGCGTTTCGGAGATTTGAAGGTCCACATTGTTTTTTTTAAATGGAATACTAAATTTTTTATACCAAAATATGAAAGAACGTCGAATTGTAAGTAATAAAGTATTGACCTTAAAGTATTAGTCCTAAACCTAATAAACAAAAAATAATTTCACTTCATTTCCTGAAAATTTTCTGTGCATAATATCAAGTTAGAGATTCAACTTATCACAGATTTCCGCAGAAAAGCGAGATGTTTACGTAACGAATATATAAAATATTAGATATCGGAAGAAGTTCGTGCGGTATTTTGCCAAAGATAATTTCAATTTTAATTTCTTGTAGGATTTTACACAAATAATATAACAGTGGTATGATATTATTACAAGATTTTTTTCATTTTAGAAATTCATATACAGGGTGTCCCAGAAAGGGTGTAAGTCCCTTTAAGGGGTTGTTCCTGGGGTGATTCTAAACAACTTTTTCCTTTGCGAAAATGTCAAATTCGGCTTTGTTAATGAGTTATTACAGAAAAACACTGACCAATCACAGAGCGAGAAAGGCGCGTGGTCGCCACCGCAGTGTTATCTCTGCGCTTGTGCGAGTAACTCGGAATAAATTGAAAAATTAAGTTAAACTTACACAATCAGCAAAAAATTCGCCTACTGCTTGAAAATGTGGGTAACTGCGTCACTGTACCGATTTTGACTCTTGACGAACGAAGTGATTTATGACGTACCGAATAGCTAGATCGCAGGTATTCGACACCATTGAACGTTAAGGGATCTATGGCGAGGTCAACGTATCTAACGGTCGTCAAGGGTCAAGATCGTAACAGTGACACAATGACCCACATTTTCAAACAGCACGCGAATTTTTTGTTGATTGGGTAAATTTAATTTAATTTTTCGATTCATTCTGAGTTACTCGTTCAAGTAAAACGCAGCGCAGAGACAACGCTCTCGCTGATAGCCGGCCGCCTTTCTCGCTCTGTGATCGGTCAGTGTTTTTCGTTAATAACTCGTTAACGAAGCTGACGTTGACATTTTCACAAAGAAAAAAGCTGCTTAGAATTATCTCAGAAATCACCCCTTAAAGGGACTTACAGACTTTCTGGAACACCCTGTACAGAAGTTTTAGAAATTCATGGTTTCATACTTCACGAATGAGAATACAGCAGCAAATGTAGCAAAACGTATTTGTAGTGTTTGTAGAGAACGTTGTGTTACTAAAAAGTGAGCATACAGAAGTGGTTCGATGTTATTCCAAATTCGAGGAAAATTCAAAACAATAACGAGATCAAAACAGCGGTAAATTCATTTTTTGCAATCAAAGCTCAAGGTTTTTATACCAATGCAATGTATAAGTTTAAAAAACATCGGAGAAGAGTGACAAAAATTAACATTGACTATTGAATAAAATTAAATTTCAGGAAAGTTCAGACTCCCTGAATTTTGTACCGTAAATCCGCATGAACTTTTTCCGACACGTAATAGATCAGAAGGTTGGATTCGCTTTCATATTCGACGATATAATCAGAAAACAACGTCTTCACAAAATCGCATCCATATTTACAATCGAAGCATATGCTGTCCTTCAAATCCTCCGCTACACACAAACAATTTTCAATAAACCAGTATATTTCGCTGACAAGAAGTATCAAGAATTCGTTTCAACTTTGTTGTTTTGTTAACCCTTTCGTTACTATGAATGAGATATCTTGGTACCACTATGCGCATAGTTAACACTCGGGTTTTAAAATTTATATCATTGTGTAGATCAGAAGTGACCAACATTTTATAGCTTCGGGGCCACACTGAACAGCAAAAATTTGTTGAGAGCCGCACATAGTTTAAATATTTTTTTATCAGCTCAATATAACCTGCTTTATGCATTGGGATTTCAAAACTTCTAATGAAACAATATATTGATTAAAAAAATATTTGTAGGGTAAGTCTGGGATAGTTCAACCAACGAGAGAAACCGGCTAGTATATCTCAAGATCGAAATAGTAGAGCTCTCTGTTATTCATTTAAATAAAACAAATAAATCGGCTTATTATTATTCTCGTACTGATAATTGTCGCAGAAATGATATATATTACATGTATATATTACATTTTAGTGTATACTAAAAAGTAAAAATAAAATAAACTACTTCGAAACCTCTGCAAACGAGAATCAGGTTAAATGTGTAAGATGTGGGCGTTGTTTCATGATGGATGCTCTAAGCATGGTAACATTCGTGATTTATGTGAAAAATTGAAGAAAAAGCAACGCATCAACTAATTTTTTCTTGTATTATATTTCGTATAAACTACATTTTTTGGTATTTTTCAAAGTCAATCTCACCCGTAATGGAAGGACGCTCTAATCCGAACATCCGGGTGAGACTATCCTATTTGCAAAGTTAGTATTTTTTATTAAAAAAAAAATAATAAATACTTTAATACGTCGCAAAGTATGATTTGGTAAACAGTGAGTTGGCAGTTTGCGCCATTGCGGATTCCTAGAAATTCGTGTGGTCGAAAATGTCGGCCAGCGTTTGTTTGAAAAGATCATACTAGAAAATAATGACGCGCTGTAAAATGTAGCTGTATATTTTGTATTTTAAATATATTGTTCGTCTGGTTTAAATCTGCACAATTAACTCTTATATCGATTAATTCCAATATGATTTATATATATTATAAATTATTTGTTAGTTGTTTTAATTTACCCAAAACAACAAAAATGTAAAAAATCAACAATGAAGTGGCTTCTTTCCAAAAAGTGGTCAAACTAACTCGGACTTTCTCTATATAATTAAAAAAATATGAAGATTTTTAATGAAAGCAGTGAGTTTGTATTTGAGGTACCAGTTTATCAATATTCGGTTTAATACAGGTTTGATTATATGTACCCCGCGGGCCGCATAAATAAAGTTTAAGGGTAGCAGGTTCGATACACCTGGTATAGATGTGTAAATCTGGTGAAATTTCTGTCAATAATCGTGAAAGTGATTATTTAATTCTAATTTTGGCTAGATGTTAGCTCTAATGGTTTGGTTTGCGTACTGTTTCCTTTCTTTGTCAACGGTTCCGTAGTTCGAGCGACTGTATAGGGCATCGAGATTGAATTAGTGTTAGTGGAACACTATCCACAAGCTGAAAAGTTACAGGGGCACTAGGAAGCGCTCACTCGTGGCACCTGACTGGATAGAAAAAGAATAATAGTCACGCTCTAACTCATAAAAGACGTTCGGTAATCCGAAAATTGAAAAAATTTGTAGCTTTGCTGGTTTTTAGAGGACCTCGAACTAAGTATCACGCTATTTTTTTTTTATCCGCTGATATTCGGTTTTTCAGGGTGAAAACAGCCCTTAAAGTTTCCGGTNAAAGCAACTGTAAACGAGTTTTGAAACTCAGTTTATTTGTTCTACACGAATAATAATTAATTTATTTATTTGATTCATTCTGACTTGCTCGTCAAAGCATAAGCGCGGCACAGAGTCAACGCTNGGTTGCGTGAGATAGAGTTAAAGAGTATAATAGTAGTATTAAAGACTTTGTTATATTTTATAATTGAGAAAATTTTACTTGTCCCAATCCAACATTCCTACACTACTTAGGGGTATTTATATTATAATCTCGATATAAATTTTTCGATCCGATTCCACCAAGCGGTCAAATATTTATGGACGGTAGTGTATATTCCCGTTCATAAGTCACCGGACATTTAGCACGTTTAGAATAAAGATTAATTAATGGTATAACTAAAAAATGAAATTAATTCTTAATAATTGTGTACATTATAAGGAAAATTGAATTATATTGAGTTGCAAAGCTCTTATTAAATATTTACCTCGATAAGAATTTTATTTTAAATTAGTAAGCGTCCGATAACTCACAGGCGAGAGTGTATGTTAAGGATGTCAAGATTTATCTATACAAGGAAACACTCGATTATTTAGAGAAGGGTTTGGGATCGAGACGATAGAAAGGTGGAGCTGATTTCGTGGTCAGCCGGCCATAATCGACCGAGTCCAAATTCCCATGGGAGTTTTACGGCGAAGCGGTGAATTATGAGCAAGCTAGAAGGCGTCTACTCACGACGATCAANACCTACACTATGTAATGAAAGTACATATAATAACAGTCACATATGCACACGTATCTAGAATTCATCTTTCATCTTTCATATGTATTACATAAATGGTGCTATTAAAAAAAGTGTTCGAAACAGAGATACTTTTTCCAGCAGCCACTTCGCAACAGATTATGTTTTCTATACATTGTACAGTGAGACGTAGCATGGGAATCTTCTTTCCCGTAACAAAAATTTACTAAAAATTTACTAGATATTCAAATGGTTCGGGATGGTTCGCAATAAAATTTTGCACATTTTTTGACCAGGCAAGAAAATAAAAATTTTCAAAAATAAGGGTAGTGGGGTTTCGTTTTTGTTTAAACAGTAAATGTTTAACAATTTTATTACACAGTTTTTTAGAGCATAGAAAACCATTAAATTCTCAATGTAAACATTTTTTGATATCTGTTATAGTTCTCAAGATATATAGGAAAATAGGAAAGCACACCGGAAACTTTAAGGGGTGTTCTCGCCCTGAGAAACCGAATATCATCAGATAAAACAAATAGCGTGATACTTAGTTCGAGGTCTTTTACAAACCAGCAAAGTTACCGAACGTCCCTTGTCAGATAACCGACTACTCAACCAATAGTGATGATCTATCTGAATTTCGGCGTCACTGTTATTCTTCACGGGTGCCACGAGTGAACCATTCCCCTTGTCAATGTGACTTTTCAGCTTGTTGGTAGTCGGCCAACTTCTCATCTCTCTACAGTAAGTGCTGTACGAGTTTCATAGGAAGTCTCGCGGAAGGAATGCGGGTCTGGTTGGTTAGAATATAATAGATCTATGCAGAGCCGAATTAGCCATATAGCAGAAGTAGCAAATGCTACGGGCCCCGCGTCTACAGCAGAACATGTTTAGTTTGTAAAATTTTGCAACAACCCTGGCTACCGTTAACAGATATTTTTGCTTCGAAGAAATGTTTTTCTAAGAATATTTCAAAAAACAAAATATCTTTGAAAATCTTTCTGTAAAATCGGGCCTCGTGGTAACGTTTGCGACAGGTCCCGCTCTGGCTTGATGACATAGTTTTGGTTAATAATTAGTTAACAAAGCCGAATTTGACATTTTCGCAAAGGAAAAAGTTGCTTGAAATCATTTCAGAAACACCCCATTTTAGGCTTCTTTATTGTATTTGGAACATCCTGTTTATTTTAAAAACTCTTATATTTATGTTATATATAAAAAAATTATTAGAATAAAAATTTAAGCGCTTTTAACTCCTCATAAAATTATGGAGTAAAATTATTAAATACTCGTTGCGTAAATACAAAAAACACCACAACGCTTATTTGTTTCAATTTTAATTTTCTTGTCAGGTTAATAAATGTATAGAATTTTAATAAAAATACAAATGCGTGAATTAAAGCTATCCGGAAATACAGTAATTCGATAATTTTATTGATGCATATTTCTCGGACGCTCGCCGTTGCACTTTGAACGATGCATTATCAAGTACCTGTGAGTGCCTCTTGTATATTTCAATCGAACGGTATTTGTACCGAAGAAATCAAAGTGAAAGATATATGAAAAATACATAATGCAAGAGAGATAAACCTTTATTTATACTATTAACAAAAAAACAAAAAAAATTCTACAAAAGTCACTCTAATAAATTTATAAATCCTCTATGAAAAAATTAAGAGCTGGTCATTTTCACTACTTCAGCAATTCTAATATTAAAAGCATGGGTACGTACGATACGAGAATTATATCGATAACTCTACCACAACGGTGTGCCAAACGGTAATACTAATCTACTAATTCTTTCCAGTCGGTAGGTCATCAGCGCAGTATTATACAACGCATTTACGTAGTTGCTAATTATCGTACGGATACATTGAGCACTCAACGTGCGCACAGTGTGAATAGCAAGGCCGCCTCGTGGGATGATAATGGCTATCAGAATTCTGGAGACGTGCCATTAGGTAAATTGTGAAATGCTGTGGATCGCGATTCATGGACGGCTCGTGTAGTCGTGCCACGTTCGAATTCTCATGAGCGCGACCAAGTTCCCACCCGAGAAACTTGCCGGTTGACACGATTAAATTGCAAGCACATGGTCGATGCTGACGCTAATTATCACTGTGTGCATATTTTTGCTCCGTCTGATCTGTGAACTTTGATCAAATATAGAAAGTTGTCACGATCACGTAATTAATTGTATTAAATAGTTAAACGATTTGCATTTCTTAACCCTCGCACAGAGGATCGTCTAGTAAGCGACCGCATGACGGATACCGGGTTCATTCAGACTCGTATAAAGAAATTGCAATTTATGTTATTGAAATTGAATTTTTTTTATTCAATCTTTTTGTTCTTTTATCAGCGGATTCTTTGTTTTTTTTTATAATAATGTCATAGTTAGAGAAAAACGAATGCATTTATGGTATATAAATATGTAATATTTATTAAGTTTCACAATGAAGATGTTTGCAGTATTCATAGTATTCTATTCTGCAATACTCTCATACTATTCTGTGAATAATATAAACATTTTTTGAACAATTATTATATTTCTCTCAATGCTTATTATCTTCAATATAGTTATTGAATTTATCATTATTGTTATCGTCTTCATTTTCAATAAATTCAAAGAATCAATAAATTCTTCACTCATTTTTATAAGAAGTCATAATAACACGTGTTCTTTCTTTGCTTCCAAATAAATACTAAACGGTTACGAATAATGAAATTTCATGACATTTATACCGTAAAACTTTCCTAAATAATATTTCTTAGTATTTTTAAACACAGCAGGAATATTGGTTTGTTCGGAAAGTTCGTAGGGTTTTCGATAGGTACTGGTATCAACACTTGCAACACACGCGGAGCTCCAAATTTATTAAAAAAAAATTACATAACAATTAACTTAATATTAACACATTCGCGACCGCTGACGTGAATTCACGTCTTTTCAAGTTCTATTCCTGGTTGCCAGTGACGTGAATTCGCGTCATTTTAAATTCTATTCCTGATTGCCGCTGACGTGAATTCACGTCCTGCAATTTTTGTTTCCGAATGCGGTAATATTAGGCGCTTTCGATAATAACCGCTATTTCAATGAGACAAGTGAAAATATCTCAGTTGTCTCGCTAAATAAATTCAGCACAATAATAACAAGTGGTCTATCGTCTACCTATAAAGCAAGTATACAAAATATAAAAATCTTTTTATTTTGAACAACACATAATTGCAACATTGATATTTCAAAACAAATTTTATTATTTTTATCCTTGCTTTAACACGTTGACTGCCACAGTGGTCATATGTGACCGGAGATTGTTTCTCCTGTAGCGCCACGGTGGTCATCGGTGACCAGAGTGCTTCAAATGTTTATAATTTTTAAAATTAAATGAGCATTGATAGTTAACGAATTTTTAGCATCATCATCGCTACTGGAGAATACTTTGAAATAAAGTGTGCACTATTCAATAATTAAAAATTTTTATTAGAAGGTCAAAAATGAGATTAATTTTTGTCGAATCTTCTATCTACCGATGTGACGTCCTGAGTCATGGCGTCCTGAGCAAAACATATGATTTCGGCGCGGCAGTCAACGTGTTAACGATACAAGTTTGCGGCAACCAGCTTCAGAATTTCATTATTTTCGCCGATACTCAGTATTAGAAACGCAAAAAATTTGCCGGTCGCGAATGTGTTAATTACAACAATTACTCAAATAAGTAGTAATATAGTGTGGAATTCTGTCCCACTGACCCAAGACGAAGAGGAGCAGGGAGAGGATAACCCACCCCCCTCGCCATGGGTCAGTAAGCCAGAATTCCCCACTACATTGCTACTCAACTACAACTAAAGTATCGGAACAAAGACACGTAGAATATTGAACTTTATCGGGCGTTGAACGTGAATTATTTATAACGGATGACACGCTTTATCGCGTATTTATCCTTTTTAGATTTTTTCGGAAAAATACTTCGACGGAATAGAAAGCACGACGGCGATTTTGTTCGCGCCTGAAGACCACAATAATATAAAGAAACTAATGCGTGATAGAATACATATAAATAACTTTTTGTTAATAGTGAGCATGTTATATTCGCATTTTGCGATATATTGTATTAAAACATGGCAACTCGTTCCGGCGCCTTTGGACAATCATGTAAAATTCGTCCGACATTCAACGTGTTAATATTTAGACTAAGAGTCGTCGAACACTCTGTACATGATCCAACGGCAACAGCCCGAAAGACCAAAACGTAGACCGAGTAACACGAACAAGGTAACAAACTGAGCCTGACAGTCCTGAAAGTTGGGACGGCCAATTTTCCTTTATTGTTTTCTTGTTGCCTCTGTACACGCGGTCATCCGTCAACAAATCAAAGGTCTGCTCGGCTCGCTTCCGCTTCCGACGATTTGGGATTCAGAGTTGCGGCTGAGAACGGCCGCGTGAAAGCAACGGCGACGTCTTCGAGCGAAACGAAGGTTCAACTTAAGTTGTTCTAACTAAATTTTCGGGCTAACCTGATTTGATGTTAACGCCAGAAGTCCTTCAGCCTTCGCGTTTATTGTTACTTCGACGCGCGTGATGTTGGAATTAGGTCAGCGCGGATGTTACATTCGTAGTATAATGCGGTATACGAAATTTCGTCAGCACGTCGCAGTCACTTTAGTGAGTACTGCTAATTTCATTTGGCGCTTGTTACGTGATAATAATAACATCCTCTTG
>SMSQ01015171.1:37154-51006 GCA_019453375.1 Ctenoplectra terminalis
ATCCTCTTGCGTTCAGTGTACAGTATTAGGTAAAAGTTTTCGGATAATTCATATTTCGCCTACGTTTTAAACAAGAAAATTTGATTTGAGCTTTTTGTATCGTAGGATTATGAAATTGGTACAAACTATGAATACAAATAAATATGTAACAAATTAGTGTAGCTGCCTGTTTCCGGTGAGACGTACCCAAGCTTGCGCTTATACCGTCCGGCCCGAAGGCCCAGCGATTTGCATCTACAATCAGCACACCCGACTGCCCCAACAGGGGCGATGGAAAAATCCAGCAACGCCGCAAAGCGTTTCCTGCGAGCGAGTCCTTTCGTTACGTGAGGGCCCATGGAGGAGAGACTCCTCCAGAGGTCCCCGCCGCATCCGCGGGGCACCTCGGAGAGGCGGACTCGCAAGTGCACGCAAGCACTACGTTCTGACCAAGAGGATCGGTTCAGCTAGGAACTGCCCCGAAGAGCCGAACCTGCAGACCTTTGCCTCTTGGCGGACGCCAAACTCGGGTACCTTGGGATCGTGAATCCCATCTCGCGTCTACGTAGAGACCCGACTACGTATCGCGAGCCCTGACGAACGGCCGTATGAAAGGGCCGCAATTCCTACCGCAGCGAGGTAATTAGCAACGCAGCCTGGCGTACGAGCTCACGCAGGAGCCCCCTGAGGGGGGCCGCGGCTCTCATAGCATTTCACACCTCCAAGAGGTGCGGCGCGATCGCCAGTTACCAACGTGCCCTCCCGACACATCGCCGACACGCGACAAGCCTTTCACGAGCTTCAGAGCCCCGTTTGTCACCCGGAGGTGTCCAGGCCACACCACGAAGAGGTGGGGCTGAATACTCTGGGCCTGTTAGACGGGCCCAACGGCTTGTGGCCCATAAATATGTAACAGATAATAATTGTGGCTATTGGAAAGGGTAGAAAAGAACGAAAGAAAAGACACGAAAGGTACACGTTTAACCCTTTCGCGCACAATATGACTTGTGGGTACGAGCGCCGCTTATAAGCGGCGTGCACAATATGACTTGTGGGTAGTTTTGTAAGTCATAAATGTAAGTTATAAATGTTTATAAGTTATAGAAGTTATAATAATATACTAAAAGTTATAAGTTATAAAAGTTTATAAGATTGTTTAATTCGGCAAAATAGTCATTTGAGACTCAGGAAAACGTATATACGTATTCCCTTAATAAATGGTTAGCGAAAAAAAATGATTATTCAAAGGATTGTTCAAACTTGTAAAATAAATAATTAAAATTTTTAAAAGTGTAAAAAATGTAAAAGATGTATAAAAAATATATAGTAATATTTAAGAATACTTTATGTGATTATCTGCTACCAAATGCGAATTAAAAAAGTGAACATATGCATCGTATAAAGTGTTTCTAGAGCGCCCAAAAATGTGCGGGCCCTGAGAGCGCGTTGCGCGAGCAGAGCGCCGTACGCAATGTGTCAATAGGCTCCTGGTTGGTAAAGTGTTAACATTAATTCAATTAAAATGTTTGTAGAGCATTCAATATAACAAATTTCAATAAAAAGTATATATTTTATAATGGTAAAGAAATATGTGAGTGACATAAGTACGTGACGATACCGTGATGACAAACAAACAGAAAAACATCAGTGTCCGAATTCATTCGTCCGGTGCTGTAAGTATTTGTAAGAAAGTGGCAAGAGTAAGAGTAGCAGCTAGATAAGCAGTAATAAACATTTTTATTATTTATAGAAGCATTTATAAGCCTAAATCCAATGCAATGGTATCCAGCTTGCTCGACCATACTTAAGTTTTCTAAACACTTTATTATATTTGAAATGATTGCACTCGATGCGCAAAGCGGAATACTTCAGTTGTTCCTTGTTCATAAACACGTGGTAACTTTGAAAAGAGCTTCTTTATTTACAAACATTGCACAGTAGTCTCCTCATAGTTTTTTTAATGGTTAGAATGTCAAGATAAGTCCCTTTCATCGCAATTTTTATCCAAGAAACAAATACTAGTGCTTATCTATCCGCCATATTGATTGCGATGATTTGGTTCTTTGTATTGTTATACATTTTTGAAAACTTTCCATAACTTTCTGTTAAAAATATTCAAAAACGTTGTAACCTGTCACAAGAAGTTGAGAGAATTGTAATACGACGCCGGGTTTAGATATGAGACGAAAAAAATGAAAAAAACAAAGTAGAAGAGTGGAGACCAAAGATATAAAAGGAACCTTCCGCAAATACTCTCGATATTCGATATTCGATGTTCAATTTTGGTTTCGTTGATTTATATTTAATTGTAATATTCCGTTGATTGTTGTGATTAGTATTCATTTTTTTTAATAAATTTTAAAATCCACGCACGTGACAAATTTATTTTCCTTGCATTATATATTCGTTATATATTAGTGTTAATTTACCCGATATGTTTCTCGACGCATTTTCATTAATTGCATGATGTTTATCGCTTGTATTGTAAAATATTTGCTAAGATGCAACACATTCTACTAATTTTTTATCTTTCCGGAAGGAAAATAAAAGTTTCCTCAAAATTTTTCTTGTGCCGATCGTTTCGTGCCTTTCTGGGGCAATCGACCGTCAAACGCACTTGCAACACTTAAAAATCGCAGATTGGAAAAATGAAAGCATGTTTCTCCATTGAATCGGTACTAATGCGTCAGACGCGTATTGGAAAGCCCACCTATAGTCAAAAGTAACCAAAATAAAGTCTGCTTCAAAATCGAGATTCTTGACTTTTTCATGTATTCGGATATGTTACAGATGCCCGAGTAACTTTTTCTACCCGAGTATCTTAGGGCTACTTGAGTAACCGGATGTTTTATAAATCAACGGCTTTAAGTTTAATTGCTCGTTTAAAAGTACACAACTTCTAAATTTTAATTTTGTTTTTAAGTAAAGGCACGAGAAGCAATTTATGTTAATTATTAAATCATCCCAAACTTTGGGGATGATTTGCACCCCTTTAACATGAACGATTGCTGATAAGAAAAAAATGTGTATCAAATGTTTTTACAAGAACTACATTACACATAAATTTCATCAAAATTGGCGATTGACATTTCGACATGTTTCCTTGTAAGTGTGCTAAGTGTTCGGCGACTTACGGACAGGTGTATACATTAAGATTTTCGTCACAAATAGCATGCTCTGTGATCGTTTTAAAATTCTTATTCTTAGCTACCGTTTTTTTTTTTCCAAAAACAATGTTCCAGAAACGAACCACGCTGCTATACTACCTCGATATCTAGTTCAAATGCGTAGGTACGGAATAAGAAATAGGCAAGGTTCTGATATATTATTATATAATGGACCACATGTGTCCGTCATGTTTCGAAAGTAATTGCTTTTCAGATCGTAACCGTCAAGGAAACGTGTCAGTCACAAAAATCTGGAATCTTTTTGTCAGATTGCTTTCCGTGTATAGATTCAGAATCGTATGTTCAAGATATACGGAGAGAGCAGGGTGATACACCGAAAGTAGTGATCGTGTGCGATACGTGCACTGAAATGAAATAGCCTCGACGAAAGTGCCGTGTATCAGCAACAAGCGGGATACCGAATTCGAGATGCTCACCACACTGTGGCAAATTTCTTTGAGATACAGAGCTTAAATAAAAAAACTTCTTCTGTTGTGTATATACGTGAAATCGATATTTCTATTTTCTGAAGTAAATCAGGTTGCGGTAACATTTCGTTTCCTCGTCACCAAACGATTTTCGTCATGAAATTTCTGTGCTGTGCAAATTTTGAACTATACTCTGTTCCGTAGGTTACTAGACGCTTGTACAGATGTACACTTGTAAGTTCTATAAAGTTTTATAAGTTATATAAAATATTTATTGAAAAAGACTTTCATTAAGTTGTTAAAAAATAGTATAATTTAAAGTTCTATAGCGTGTCTGTGGTAACACTGGACAGCCCTTCACCTCCTAACGTACTGCAGATAGAAAAAATTTTTTTATGAAAATTCCATGGTATAAGGGGGAATATCATTTGTTGAAAGCAAATTTTCTTTTACTTTATTATTTAATAAGATACAAAGGTCATATTCTTTTTGTGAAATGGAAGTATGTGTGTTTTCTTTTAAATAATTTGATAGTGCTTTTCAATACGAATTCATCAACTCGACATATACATATATATAAAAATTGTTTCTATCTGTTATAATTAAACAATTATATGTAAAATAATAAAACAATTTTCTTTCATTAAATTTATCGTCGTGAACAAATTATTTTACAATAGAGGGACAAATTATAAAAAGTGGAACAGTTTGTACATTTAAAATTTTGTTCTATCTTGTATTATTAAAAATTGTCACCCATCGGGAGAAAATTCGGGAGTGTAATATCCGACACCGGCCTTGTAGGTAACCGAAATTAAGAGCGCAAAACCTTGAAGAGGAATAGCAAGGAAAAAAGATATACAAGGTGTCCCACAAGATCTGTAAGTCCCTTTAAGGGATGATTCCGGAGATGATTATAAGCAACTTTTTCCTTTGCGAAAATGTCAAGATCAGCTTTGTTAACGAGTTATTAACGAAAAACACTGACCAATCACAGAGCGAGTAAAGTAGCTGGCCGCCAGCGGGAGCGTTGACTCTGTGCCGCGCTTATACTTTGACGAACAGTTACACAAGACTGTTAAAAGATTATTAACCCTCCGAATACTGTGCCGGAGTCGCTAGTGACCTGCCATCTTGAATGCAATAACGCATGTAGCGACCAACTATTCGTGTGAGGCTTCTGGAAGAGAGAGCCCAAGCGACCACAATATGTGTTAGCGAAACACTGAGTATCCGTGTGTCAGAAGTGACTCCAGCATACATAGTCTTCTAAAACTTCGATATTCGGATGGTTAACTGAAGTAATATGCCTGGAGATGAAATCAACACTATCTACAAAATTTAACACAATTATAAAGACAGGGCACACGAATTTTGGTTATTCGCTCAAACAATCGTATCCACGAATCGGATCATATAACCTCGCCTTACAGATGAGACATAAACGTGATCGGGCACAGCGGCCAGAGTATTCCTCTTGCACCTGTCCGACTATCAGCTTTCCAGACCAGAATGGATACTAATACATACACTCCTGTGCGCACGTCACCGGATACTTGGTACGCTTAAATATTTTTTAAATAGTATTTCATGTGTAAATTTCATTAAAATCGGCGTGTTACACTGAAATGATGTCCGTTAGAATGAAGACTAATTAATGTTATAGTTAGAAAATGAAATTAATTCTTACCGATTGTGTACATTGTAAGAGAAACCGAATTATATTGGGTTTAAAAACTCTTATTAAATATTTAACTTGATAAAAATTTTATTTTAACCGTTTGAGTGCCAAGGAGCGATTTTGCGCTTCCCCTGTTTCGCTCGAAAAGTGCCAACCGCGACAACTCAGTTTCTATCAATGCGCGACTTTACGGCTACAAAATATTAAAATAATATTTTTATATTATTTAAACACGCTGATATCTGTACTTATGCTTAGAAAGATGTCAGAACCACGCTGAATTCGAAAAATTACAACTTACCGTATAAGAACAGAAAACAGCGCAAAAGCGCTCCTTGGCATTTTTAATGGGAGAATAAGACAAGCGCTATACCGCCGCTTGGCATTTTTGGAGAGGGAATAAGATAAGCGAAAAAGCGCTCCTTGGCACTTTTGGATGGGAAAACAGGACAGATACGTGGCACTCAAACGGTTAAATTGGTAAGTGTCCAATGACTTATGGACGAGAATGTATTTTGTAAGAAACGAATCTAAAGAATTTATATTTTACCTTTTCTAAAAGAATTTTATATTTAACGTACGTGAATGACCAAATACCAAATCATATTCTAGATAAGGTCTAACTAATGTGTAGTGTGGCGTGTGTAAACAGCCGCCTCGTCCCTGCGAACGATAGATCGCGAGAGTGTCGCCAAAACTTTCCTTTTCTTTTCTGCAGCTAATTTTTCACGGTCCATGCGAGCCTCACATTCGTACACATTTGGCGACCAGGCCCCGCACGAGCCGCTGTCAGTTACGTCTCTACACTTTCTCTTCTTTTCTTCTAGCGAGCTGTCCAAGGTAATATTTCCGCGAGAATCGTTTCAGTATGTCTGATCCTATACGTCTCCTTCAAGGATTTCCAGGGCCTAGTTATCCTTACAAGTGTTAACCAGGCCCTGCAAATTCGGTCCTCTCACTCTCCGCTACTTTCTCTCGGTTTCCCGCGTTTTTCCTATAGTCCGTTCAACGAGACGAGTCACTAAGTAAAAACAAACAACTGCCTCGCTTTTCACGTGATCGGCTCTGCGACTACGGTCATTGGCTGTCACATGTTATAACTCAGGGCCAAGTTATGGTGATGTGGGCATCTAGAACCCGTAAGTCGGCTCTGCCCTGTTCACGTGCTCGTATTTATACTTGGTGACTCGTCTCNTGGGAAAACAGGACAGATACGTGGCACTCAAACGGTTAAATTGGTAAGTGTCCAATGACTTATGGACGAGAATGTATTTTGTAAGAAACGAATCTAAAGAATTTATATTTTACCTTTTCTAAAAGAATTTTATATTTAACGTACGTGAATGACCAAATACCAAATCATATTCTAGATAAGGTCTAACTAATGTGTAGTGTGGCGTGTGTAAACAGCCGCCTCGTCCCTGCGAACGATAGATCGCGAGAGTGTCGCCAAAACTTTCCTTTTCTTTTCTGCAGCTAATTTTTCACGGTCCATGCGAGCCTCACATTCGTACACATTTGGCGACCAGGCCCCGCACGAGCCGCTGTCAGTTACGTCTCTACACTTTCTCTTCTTTTCTTCTAGCGAGCTGTCCAAGGTAATATTTCCGCGAGAATCGTTTCAGTATGTCTGATCCTATACGTCTCCTTCAAGGATTTCCAGGGCCTAGTTATCCTTACAAGTGTTAACCAGGCCCTGCAAATTCGGTCCTCTCACTCTCCGCTACTTTCTCTCGGTTTCCCGCGTTTTTCCTATAGTCCGTTCAACGAGACGAGTCACTAAGTAAAAACAAACAACTGCCTCGCTTTTCACGTGATCGGCTCTGCGACTACGGTCATTGGCTGTCACATGTTATAACTCAGGGCCAAGTTATGGTGATGTGGGCATCTAGAACCCGTAAGTCGGCTCTGCCCTGTTCACGTGCTCGTATTTATACTTGGTGACTCGTCTCGTTGAATGGAGTATAGCTTTCCTTTTCGTTTCTATCTCTTTCTAGCCACATCTTTCTTCTCCCTCGACACTATCCATTTTAAGAGCCGGACATTTCGCTCTCGTGATCAATCATCCACGCTCCGCCGTCGATACTTGCGATGCGCCATTGTAATAAATATAAGTCCTCATATTTTGTGTAAAGTAAAATTGAGTGGTAAGGAGTTCTCCGTATATCGGAATACTTCCCCCTCAGTAGTATTGTTCAGTCTTACCGAACACCCTGTATATACGTTCATCGCATAGAAACAATTTAATTTATTTTCGCAGCGATAATAAACTTGGGAAGCCGTCGGGCCCCTTAACTTTCTAATATTTAGGTTTTACAATGGCTGTGCCCAACATCTGGCTGCCAGAATTCTTGCTTTCCAATTCATTTCAATTTACATTGTTAACATTGCCTACTAGCATCGGAGCGCTGCCCAAGGTTATTACCTACCGCACCATTGTGCCGCGACACACGGGTTTTTCCGCGTGCGTCACTCAAGGGTGCAAACCATACCTGAGAGTGACCGTTAGACTTGGGGGTGCCATTTTCACTTTTTCTCAAATTACCAATCAAATCGAGTCATCCACCTCCCTCGTCTACTTTGAAAAAATGTCTTTAACCAATCCGTGTGTCTCATCCCCGCCGCTGCACGTCTTACGAGGCATCGCGGGATCCGGCACAAGACATTCTAGTCCACTAACAATTCTCCGATCAACGAAAAAACAACCGAGCTTCAAAATTATATCTCAGTCACCACTTACCACTAGAACTTTGTAAATTAGCTATAGCACGTTTGATCTCGTGTATAGTACGTTTCGATCCAAGGTCGCGACTTTTTTGTTACGCGATATTTGAGACGAAACAAGTATAATAGCTTAAGAGTTTATATCGTGTGTGTATCGTTTCTTGTATTATGGTCTACAATATACACAAAGTTTCATTAAAATAAAAAATTTCATATTTGGTAATGTTTCTTGTGAACCGATCATTTATATGCGCGACGACGTAAATCACATTTGAGATTCTTACGGTGAATTTCAAGTAAATAATATAAATATAATATAAATCAAAAGTACTGTCTACTTGAAAATTCGCACTATAATGTGAGTCGCGATATTATAAAAGATGGAGAATGTTGAACATAAATCAAGTAAGGATAAACATAAGAAGTAGAATACACACTACAGGAAAGATGTCTATTTTTCTTGTTTGAATCTAACAATTTCGTATTTCATTTCGTTTCATATTTCAGTTACTGTTGACATATAGAATACTGTAATAAGATTAATTTAAAACACAGGATTTCTATTTCAAATTCTCTAAATAATATTTTTTTAAGCAAAGCAGATCAACAGTATTTTCTCTTATAATTAGTACTGATCGGTCAACGCGCTTCCGTGACGGAAAATGATTGTCCATTTTTATACTTTTCATATATTTACGTATACCTTATAAGCCAAAATTCGATAATACGCATAAATTAAAGTTTTGATTTTCGGTATTATCTAACAATTATTATTAGACCGTGGATGTTTATGCAAATAAAATATGTTAGAACATGCAAGAAATTTGTAAGTAAATATGCACGAAATATGTTGTACGTTGTCAGTGACAATGATAACTATTAATAACTTATTTGTCAAGTATGCTAGAAATTTGCAACGAATAAACAATATACATAAAACGTGCACTATGCAAAACATACGAATTATGCAAAATATATTTTTAGAATCCTCTTATCACAAAACCTATCTACGCCCGATTTCTTTACATATTTTTTATAAAAAACATGCATTTGAATAAATATGCGTATTCTAATTATTCTTAGGTACCAGAGAAAGTTCGTACGGTTTTTGCCAGAGCTAAATTCAAATGTAATTTCTCGTAGTATTTTGCAGAAATGATATAATAATGATGGTGTCGTTAGAAGATTTTATCGATTCAGTTGGTGTATACTATATTAATTCTTCATTTGTTTCAATGTTCCGTTATCTATCCAAAGTTAAAGACGGTAAATGAAATGTTAAAAATTTATACTTTCGTATTTTATGAATTTAACATTGGGAACGTAGCAAGAAATGTAGTAGAATGCATTTGTAGTGTTTGTAGAGATCTTTCTGTTATTAAAAATAAAGCATAACAAACTGGTTCGAGTTTATCCCAAGCTTGTAAAAATTTAAAACGATGAGATTAAAACAGCGGTTAATTTACTTTTTGCAATCAAAACTCAAGCTTTCCAAACTAATGGAACGTATAAGTTTAAAAAACATTGGAGAAGAGCTACAGAAATTAATAATGGTTATGTAAGAAACAGTTCTTTATTAATTAAAATACGCGATGGCGACAAGTCCGCTTCGGTGAGTATATTTATCAAAGGCTGAAAACGTGCAGTAGTTTACTACCCGGCACGATGATCGAACAGTGAGTGTCCTCCGATAGGTTTCCCCAAATCTCAGGTGGGGTTGCCGAGAGCCGAGGGTCCGTCTGTTTACTGTCAGGCCCTGTTGTAAAATAGTCGTCGGAGCTCTCGCGTAGCTCGTGCTGGGGTTATTTATGGGACCTTCCCTTTGTCAAGTACGGATTCTTCCCTCTCATTGTTTTCGTTTCTAATAATTACTTTATTAACCCCTTGCGCTACCATTTAGCCTGGCGAAATTCAACGGAAGACAAAAGTGTAGCGGTCGGTGCTCGTTGAACGTTACTATAAAGATTATTTAGATTTAGCCTTTGTTTTCATTAGCCGTTTTCTAGAAATTGTGACCACGAGTCTCACTCGCGATATTTATGTTCGGTCCGAAAGTGTGACCACGAGTGTCACTCGTGATATCCGTGTTTGACGCGAAATTGTGATCACGAGTCAGACTCGTCAAAGTATGGCAAGGGATTAAATAAAATTACAAAGTTCGGACTCCTTGAATTTTGTACCATAAATCCGCACGGACTTTTTCCGACACCTAATATATTCGTAATTTCTTTACATTCTATGTGAAATTGGGACATTAAACAAGCATGGGTGTAAAAATATAGAAATTATAAGAATTTATGATACTTTAGACCAGTTTACTATCCTATATGTTAAGTCGTAAATTGCCGTTCCGCCATAAATAATCAGTTCCGTAAAAAGGCAAAGTACTTTACAAGCAATCGCCGGGAAAAACGTCCCACCTGGACACCAGACGCGGCTGACCCAAGCCAAGGGACCAGGACGCCGTTAGCGGGCGAAACAATAGACAAAAAACAGTTATACATTTTCCCACTACACTACTTCACATTTTCCCACCCTCGCTACACTAGACACACCCATAATACAAAAATCATCCAAATTTTAGGCAAGACAGAACAAGAACACAAGAAACAGTCAAAATCTAGACAGTAACAAGCACCAGTCAAAATCAGTCATTCAAAGACAAACACACAGGCATTCAACATTCAAACATCAAACACAAAAATACAGTCCACTAAACATCGAGTAAGGGTTCCAGTCAGAATACGATTTCTGAGGGCAGAACCCGCGTCAGTTAATCGCCGCGAATATAACACTCGACACTCTGAAACATAAACACTATATTTTATTTATTGCTCTTGAGTAATTAAAATTTACATTACATTCATAATGCGAAGAAATTTGCTGTATTGACCTTTGAACCTACAATTTCCGACATAAACTCTTTATATCTGTTTCAAGCGGCAGTTTTTAACCCTTAGCGCTCCTTTGGCTCCGCTGCGGAGACATTCTGTTTTCAACACGATTCCGCTTAATTTTCAAAAATATCGCACCATGATAATTTAGAAAATTAAAAATTTATGTTTCGTTTGCGAGGGGAAAATAAAAATTTGTAAAATTGATAAAAACGAGTACTTTCACAGGCAATAGTCATTTTTTCCGGTCGAAATTAAACTTCTTTTCTTCGGTGATAAAAAATCGTACGGAGTGCGAAGGGTTAACACGTTTATATTAGGTGCAAACGAGACCATCAGTCGTACTTCCTATTCCAACAAAGTATTTCTTTGGAATTTCAGTGACTATACTCGCACTGTAATCATATTGTTGCGACACTGTGAATAAACCTCCAGCTCGACCTGAATTTAGCGGTCGAGCAGAAATGACGATATACACGAGCCCTTACAGTCGAGTACTGTCGAGTGGGTTGCCGGAACTGATGTCATGGGAAATGTGTTGACACATCGACTATCGTGAGAACCACGAACGGGAGCAGACGCACCGTGGTTCTTAACTTCTGGTTCCTCAGTTCTGTTACATATTTGGCGTTACAATTGTAGATAATATAGTTATATATATCGTTTGTAACCTTTCGAGTTAAAATAAAAGATGAGTGCACCGGAGCGAAGAGCTTCGGGTCGTCCAAGGCGTAACAATATTATACAAGTTAGTTTCGAATTTTAGGATAAGTACTCTTAGATTCGAAAACATACTTCCGAGTAGTTCGATGTTAGAAAGATTCGGACGTTCTACATGTAGCACTCAGTGCAAGTGTAATACGGATACTTCGCTGCATCGTATCTGCACGCCGTCTTTCCTATTCTAGCGAATTATTTTCTCGAAAAAATTGGTAAACTTCTAAGCTCACTATCACAAAGACTAATTAAAATCGATTATATACAATATGTGTTAAAAGTTCTGTAAGTCCCTTTAAGGGGTGATTCCCAAGATGGTTCTATGCAACTTTCTTCTTTGCGAAAATGTCAAATTTAGCTCCATTAACGAGTTATTAACGAAAAACACTGACCAATCGCAAAGCGTGTAAGACGACTGGCCGCCAACAGGAGCGTTGATACCGCGCCGTGCTTGTGCCTCGATGAACAAGTTAAGATGTATCGAAGCAGCTGTGAACGAGTGCTGAATATCAGTTTATTTGTTCTACACGAATAATAATTTATTTATTTATTTGATATAACTTTTATTCAATGCTCATGAATAATTGCTTCGATACATTCTGATATGCTCGTCAAAGCATAAGCGCGGCACAGAGTCAATGCTTCCGCTGGCGACCAACCGTCTTACTCGCTTTGCGATTGGTTGATATCTTCCATTAATAACTCGTTAACGGAGCTAACGACACTTTCGCAAAGGGAACAGTTACTTGAAATCATCTCAGGAATCATCCCTTAAAGGGACTTACTCACTTTTTAGGACACCTTGTATATCTTTTTTCCTCGCTATTCATCTTCCGGGTTTTGCGCTTTTAATTTCGGTTGCCTCCAACACCGGTGTCGGATTTCACGCTTCCGAATTTTCTCCGAACGGGTGACAGTTTTTAACAGCGTAAGATAGAACAAAATTTTAAATGTACAAAGTATTAAATTTTTTATACATTCTCTTTTTATTGTAAAATAATTTGTCCACGACGATAAATTTAATGAAAGTAAATTTTTTCGTTATTTTACATATAAATATTTAATTATAACAGATAGAAACAATTTCTATATGGAAAAATTTGTGATTTTACCATCAATTAAAATATAAAATTGCATAATTGTTTGAATGCTTCGTTTGTCACAAACAATTACTTGTATTTCCATACTTAACGAAGTTTATGCGCGACATTTTATTTTCTTTGTTCGTTGCAACTTACAAAAGCTTTTCTCAAAGGTACAAAAGCAGGGCACATCTGTTTTATTTTTGCTTCATTAACCCTTTGTTACCTGTGTTTAATCTTTTTTTATTTCATCTGCGGCCAACCTGTTGATAATTTACCCTATTCTAATCTTTCAGCTATGCCTTATACATTTTATAGAAAACTCCTTCACTCTTCATTCCTATCAATGTTACTCTTGAAAATGTACAATAATTTTTTTTACAAACTTCAAACGTACCTTATGTTAGATTTATAATGTGCGGAACTATTGCGTGAAAGGTATTATCAGAGCTATGAAAGTGAATAAAACAATACTTCTCTTGTTTTTAAATAATTACATCATTTCTTACTTCTTAACACTTTGCCGGCGCCGCTTGGTGCAGTTTCTTTTGTTTACGTTAGAGCGATTGTTTTTTTCATCAGTATTTGTTGCGATTTCGAAGCTAATAAAACGTATACTTATTATAAAACGAAGAAATAGAAAGAAGAAATTTGGTTTGATTGCTAAAAAATTATTTCGAAGTAATTATTTCAAAATAATAACGCCAATAGAATCTACGGGGCGCAAAGTTATCAAGCAAACGGAAACACTCGATCGAAAAAGAAGAAGATGCTATTTATGTATCGAAAATTATAATAAATATGGAACAAAATGTAAGAAATGTCACAATCATATTTGTAGAACACACTCTATAGTTGAAATATGCTACATTAATTGTATTCAACCCAAATAAACGCATTCTATTTGTATATACTATTTTTTCCTTTATTATTCATGTTACTTGTACTGGTAAAAGAAATCAATCACTACAAAGAAACAAAAAATTTTACTTGGGTCTAAACGTGTTCCAAATGTTAATATAAAATCGTTTGTACACATGACGCCCCTAAACACTACCCTTTCTACAATTTTAAAGTAATTATACAGTTTGAAAATTGGCAGTAATATATTTGCATGTTAGTATTGCTTTATGATACATTTATAATAATATCTTTAAATATAGTTCAGGTTATATATATA
>SMSQ01015172.1:9492-63450 GCA_019453375.1 Ctenoplectra terminalis
TTTTTTTTTGGAAATTATAAAATTTCACTCAAGAGATTTACCAGGAAGTAGAATCAGTGTGATCAGGATGACCGGAAAGACGAAGGTCAACAAGCGATAACTCGTAAATCAATTTTAAATTTGATCCGAGGATTTTGCGTGGAGATAGGTCCTGGCCTCTCGGTCGATTGTTTCGAATATCCTCTGGCCTCGTAGTTTATTGCTCGCTATCCTCGAAGAAGGCAGTCTCGTAAGGAGCTCGTAAATTCGTCACCATAGTCGGCTCCTGCTGCAAAACCCTGCGGCGACTCGCTGTATTTCCCACCAGAAACTTAAAGCTCTACTCACATTGAATCCACCCGTACGACTTGATTATTTCACCCCGATTATCTTCTCGTTCTCGAGACGTGTGGAGGATATGCGTCAAAAGGTTCGACTCATTGCTGCAATTAGGAAACGCCGGGTAAATAGTCTCTTCCGTAATACATCGAGGATGCGAACCGACGAATAAAATATTCTTTATCAATATCGTTCTATCGATGTAATTTTCAGTTTAATTGTCTCGTTTTTATTTGTCATACGATTATATTTAATTTCGACAATTGAGTCATACTTTCGAAACAACGAGGTGGCGTTGATATGTAATATTGTCTGGTCTAAATGGTAATTCCTCGATGGAACAAGGAATTTAATATTTTGGCGTGAAATATATTTTCTATCGAATGGTGGACGTTCCGATAGGTAGGGACGATTCGCCTTCGTAGTCGGGCCTTAAGAACAGCATAGAATAGCAGTCGGAGGAAGGAGAGAATAGCGAAGCCGGCGCTCCGCATACTAAATCATTGCTGCACGTCCGTTTCTTTACATTGCACAGATTTTATTGATTATTTTACGGCCGAGAACATTGTAAATCTCTTCATCCTGTATCGGTGTCTCACCTCGCTCTGCCACGAGATGCTTCCCACCGGGTGCCCATGGCGCCAATTACGCGAGTCGAACAGCATTGTTGTCGTATTCGTTCTGATCTGTCAGCTGCGGCCTCGCGAGTATTCCTCTCTCGACTAACCATTACTTTTTACGTCCACCATAGTTGTTGACAAAATGTTATGGAATTTTAACGGAGTTGCTTCCGCTACGATAGGAGTTCAATCCAATCCAATCCAATATCAGCTCTAACCTGCCATTCATTTATTTCAATTTTATGTTTGTTTATTTGCATTTTCACTTTTGAAACTTTTTCATATTATTAAAAATAAAAGAGATGTCGAGGTATTCGATCTTAGGTAATTGTAAAACACTCTGTTCTATACGTATAGTACGTGTCAACGGTATGGTATGGTATGGTATGGTTTCACTTAAGGCTCGTGGAACAATTCTTTTCGTTTTCGTGGTCGCTAATGGCCGCGGTTGCGTTGGTGCTTTAATTAGAGCCAAATACGGTCCAATCAGCCCTCGGGGGTCAGCGATGTCGGCCTGTTTCGAGCTTTCGAACCGTTCGGCATATTGTCCGATTCAACCTTCCGACTGGCCTTCTTTTATTCTTGGTGCATCCATCCTGGTGCATCTGGAGCATTGGCGGCGATACCGGTGAAATAACGAATCGCGTATCGAAGAGAGATTAAAAAAATTACAAAATTGCAAAATTGCAAAATTACATAATTACAAAGGGAATCGGAAAAAAAGAAACGAACGAACTGGATAAATTCTGTTTCTATAGGTGGTTCAGTTGTACTTGGGGATCATTTGAACTTTGTTTTTGTAAACTGTCTTGAGAGATTGTTCGCATCGTAGATGGTTCGAAGGTTGATAGGCGTGGAATAAATTTGGGCGATACCGTTGATCGGTGTGCATCGTGCGAGCAGCACTGTCGGACGATCGAGAGCTCGTGAACCAAGCTACACTACCTCTTCGCGTTGAACGCAGACCGAGACCAAGGCTCGTTAGTGCGCGCCCGTAAATCAAGCCGCAGGGGTGCCAACCCGCTAATATTACCGGGGTTCTTTCAGAATAGGAGGAGCACGTTCGCGCCGCCGACGCGCACGGTAAACGTTCGATATATCTCATCGATAATGAGTTTGTTAAATGGATTAATATTCCACTTTCTCTTTTCCCTCCTTCCGTCGTTTAAGACGATATCCAGGCAGGCGGTATGAAATGGTTTCAAAATTTACGTCGACTCGGTTTTAAGCTTCTCTTTTTTGTTACGTCTAACAGATTCGCGAGCAACCCGGATAATAATTTTGCACACGAATCCGTTCGATTTTAGCTATATTATTTTAAGATCGTGTAAAAAGAAAAAGTTGAGAAATAAAATGCAGAGAATAGGAGAAATTGGCCGTTGGTTGCATTTTTACTTCCATTTAACGCCCTGTTCCAAAGTATTCTCTGTAGGCGAACCAATGAAACGCCAGCTCGATCTTACGATTTCTGCAATCCTACCGACGGTCCTACCGTCGGTCCTACCCATGAACGAGATACTAAACTTTCCTACATTTAGTATCGATTATCGGGAATATTGTACGAATCGTATTGAGAATCTAGCGCGCTCCTGGAGGCAGGATAACTCGTATATACAGCCGGATAATTAATGGAGCCGGTAATGAGCTGATTATTATTAATAATATTTAGCCGGGGTTAAGCCGAGACGACCCCGCCGTGCTGGAGCCCGGCTGCTCGTTAATTGAATCTGCCAATCATCGTAATGAGCGTCAGCGCTGGATCCGCTGTCCGTTCTTCGTTGTTGCTCTTTAGGGCCTCGAGCTTGATGCTTGTTGCTTTCGAAAAACGAAATATGAATCTTGCTCTCTGCAACCCTATCCTAAGAAATGTGAGCAATTTTCTTCACCGACCGCCTTTCGAGAACTTGATCGATATCGCAAACCCCGTCTAAAACCTTCTCATAATTGTTCCTATTCGTTTTCATTAATTATACCGCAAATATATTTCATTAAATATACGACGATCAAACTTTTAGTAGATAATTAGCGCAAGTTGAACGATTGAATCGTTCCAACAAGTAGCTGATATGTTTCTCTTCTTCAAACCTTGAATCGTGTACCAAAATAAACGCTAAGGATATTATCCTTTAAATAATAAAATACGAGCATCTTTGAAGCGTGTTCTTTTAAAAGTATGTACTTTCCCTTTTTCTACAGCAACGAGCGACCCTGTATCGCAATGCTCGAAAATGGAATCGTTTACTCGTTACGAGCGAGGGTAAACGATAGAAGTAACTACGATAACTCAACAAAGGGAACATGTTCGCTCTTTTTCAAAGATAAGAAATTTTTCTCAACCTTTCCTACCCTCGACCGCTCACTCTGGAACCCTGAAAATGCATTCTTATCTCTCAACGTTCGTCGTCCGAAGCCAGGATCTCTTTGGCCAGTTTCTGTGAAACGGAATACTGATCGTCCATAGAAAGGTAGGTAAGTGTCTTGTCTATCCATTTTTTGTTCCAACAAGCTGCGTAGTTTAAACGAAAGCTTTCCGAATGTATTACCTGTAGTAACGGAAGATACGATAATCATGGTTTGTGTAATAATACACGTTGAGTAAAACGGATTAAGAAGGGAAGTAAGGAACAGCAGTAAAAAAAAAACAAAAAAAAAACAAAAAAAAAAAGAAAAAACAAAAGAAAAAAGAAAAAACGAGGATATCTGTAGGATAGAAGCGGTTTCGCGAAAACTCGTTTCTGTCGACGCCCGGTGGTAATTTCGTGCGTAGGAATTAATAGATTAGCGAAGAGCACGTTTCCTCTTAATTCCAGCCCATTACGGGTTTGGTTTCTTGGCGCAAGGCGGGTCTGGTCGATTATAGAAGATAGCCAAAATCACCGGTGGATCGCGAAATTAGATCGAATTACTCGAACGCGAGATGATCGCCGTACACAATTTCTCGTAGAACGACGAGCGACTATGTACGTCGTCAGCCACGGTAACCTACCGTGGTTTCACGTGGTCGTGTTTTTTTTCATCGATACTACTTTCATTTTTCTGTGTACCCAGATACAGTTTGTCCATCGTAATTAGGTTCGACGAGGGATCATTTTCTCTCGAGTTTTTATTATTCTCAAGATTTCGCATAGATTTCGATGATACGCAACGAAATTAGAAGCGAATACCGTTTCACAGCGAATGTATCGGCGGTGCGACTCGGCTACCGAACGACGGGAGAAATTAATCAAAATAATCATCTTCGGGGTCCGTGGCGGTCAGCGAGGCCTGTCATTTACCCTCCTGGAACTCTTCTCCGTTCTGCCTTTAGAAATCCTCTGCAGGACCTATACATATACATATGTATGTACCTACACGTATATGTATTCGACGCTATCCGGTAGCCGGCCTTAACCTTGTTCAGTCCCTAACCGAGAATCTAGAAGTCCATTGGAACCAACCGATGCATTATTCTGGTCAAGTTTGAATTTCAAATCACTGTTTCAAATGTTGAGAATGCTTCCGACTTCGAAGGTTAGAATCGGATCGTTTAAAAACATTTCAGACTATTTTTCGAGGAGACGTAATTATTAAGGCCGCGTAAAAGAAATTCCGAGACATGCTTTGTAAAGCTTGCTCTCGATATTTCGTCGTACAGTGTGATTCCATCGATAAACCAAAGGAAATTTATCGTGGTTGATTTAAATGGGGATTCCTTTGGAATTTTGTTGGCCAGTGAAATTCTGTTCGATCGGATTGATCGGGAATGATTGGTATCGATCGTTTCTACTTTTATAGTGGATCGTTGCAAGAATATTGTTGCGCGAAACGAAAAGAGAACTCGTTTCGAGACAGGAAAAGAGAGAGGTGGTTCGGGTGAAAGACAGGGAGGAAAGGGTGGGCTTAGAGGGCGCAAAGTAACGCCATCGGACACACGAATGAGAAACGGGACGGTGTTTCGTGGAGGCAGGAGGTCCAAATGGGCCAATAACTTTGCAAGCTTATGTTCCTGAATATAAAGGGGACAGTGGTACTTTGCGGCACGATGTCACTCGAACACCCCTCCTATTATTCCTGTTGCCCCTTCCGCTGAAACGTATTCTGATGCACGATTGTCGTTTTTATTCAAATACACGCTCCTGCAAAGGGAACGCGATGGTTCTCAGAAATTTGTCGAGTGATTCATGATTCACGATTCACGATTCACGATTCACGATTCACGATTACTTCCACGTCGCGAACAGTCGAAGAGTAGAAGAGTAAAAGAGTATCGAGGTTGCGCAGCTTGACGCGCGAAACGTCGCGTTAACGTTGTCACGTTGCTCTAGCTTCTTTGGAAACGGTGTACCATTCGTTGGGATGTCTATTAGCTCCTCTTGACCACGCGTATCGATTTTAAGATAACCGTCGGTCCAATCGCAAATGGTACGGCTGTGTAGGTCGCGAGGAAGAGAAGGTCGGTGGTTGGCACGCAGAGAGCAGTGACTTTCGGAGAACAGTCGCTACTCGCCGGTACTCGTCCACAGACACGCGGCGCGTTGCCCATGAGCTCCTGTGGCGCTCACCGGGTTTCGACACCCACACGCCGTGTCGCCTCACCAAACACATAAATAACGACAGTTTCGGAGACTCCGCGTTACCGTTCACCGCGCGCCAGCCATTTTCGACTCGGCTAGAAGCATTTGTCGTTTCTGCTCACACCGAGTGCTCGCCGATCGTTAGAACCGTTGGCTGTCTTCTGTTTTTTTCTCAACCGGCCCTTTTCGTTGTAATTTGTACGTTTAGGTACTGTTTTTAGTCGGTTATACCTTTGGTTTTCAGACCGGAAATAGAGCAACGTCGGTGTTAAGACGGAGGGTAAATTAGGGGTCGGGAAGGGAAAGTTGAAAGTTTAGCGTCAACTGGCTTGCCAACAACCGAACCGAAGTAAGCGATCAACCGGGGGAATTGGTTTAACGCGATAGCCTTCTTTCGTTTGCCACCTGTTACCCTAGAAATTTCTTCATCCACCAAACCAGAGTTGCGTCGACGCGTGCGACGCGATATAGATGACGAAAGAGATAGACATCTAGGAGCTGAAATTTGCATTTGACGTGTTCATTAGAAAATTGCGCAACCCTGTCGTTAATAATTGGGATTACCGAGAGTGCGAGGAACGCGTCAAACGCGAAGATATATTTTGTGTCGCCTACGCGGATCTCGCGTGGCTGGAGGCATTAAATTAATCGTGCGTTTCGTTTGTCGAGAACCGCGGTCACAATCGTATACAACGGATACTATGTTACCGGTGTCACGAAACTGACGTTTCGCATTTACCGTGCTCGACGAACGACAAGTCTCGCAACTCGCTTTCGATTACGACTCGCGAGTGTACCTCGACCGATTCAGGAAACGACCTTCCAACCGATCAATGATATCTTTCGGACGAGTAAAACCATTCCACCTTTTCTTTTCGGAAAAAGTTATTCTCTGGTATGATTATTTACGAGCTGTTTGGACTAAATTTTATATCGAACATTCGAATTTTATATCGGACTCGACTCGATCCTTCGGGTCGCCTTTCGTACGAACGACTTTCCGCCCACGATAGAATTCTAATCTCTCGGTTGGACGTGGGTCTTAATAACGGCGAGTCTATCTTAATTAAATTAAAATTCTCATCGAGGCCTACCACGGGCCGTTTCTAGGGCGTGTCCGGGGCGTTCGTTCAAAGTGAGCGGTGAGTTAGCGGTTACCTGACCTCCGCGGTTCGCTGGCATCATCGGCTAAACGAATGAATGAACGAACGTGGAAAACAGTTGTCGAAAAATTGTTAGCAAGTTCTCACACGCATACGTAAATACGTTAAGATCGGTAGTAAATTAATCTATCCCGAGGAGAATGTTAATCGATGAATTTACTTTGTAGTTTCCACGCCTTTTGCTCTGACGGAGGTACCGCGCAGCACGTCTCGAAAAGAAGGTCTCCCCTTTCTCAGCGGAGCAACCGCGAGGCATAATATTACCATTCTTTATTTTTTAACGATCGGCAGCCAGCCGAGTGTTTCATGGTCGATGCTCGTCTCCGATCCTCCTTCTTTCTTCTGTCTCGCTGCTGTTTCTTCTTTACGATTCCATCCCAATTTATTACGAAACCAAGAGCTTTTCCCGCGAGAATCGAACGGCGACTGGCGAACGTCGACTCTCGTCAGGCCTCGAATGCGCCCTTATTTCGTATTCATAAAGTGGTGGGTTCCAAGGGTCTCTTAATATTCGAGGAATACGAGGCTTCTTCGACTCCTTTTTCGACGGCTCGTACGACCCTGAATAATTCTCTGCGGTTAATTACCGTAAAATATGGTTGATCCAAAAATCGAGCAATACAATTCACTTTACCTTAATAACACGCGCGATAAGAGTTCTATTCCCTCGCCTTGGAATAACACGGCAACGAATAGGTGAGATAACAATTTGAATCGTCGTTAACGCGTTTCGAATTCTCGGGAGTGGGAAACGGGCAATGTTTGGAAAAAGAAAAGACGCGATGTTCTAAATCAACGGGTTATTCCAATCGAGAAATCAATGTCGCGTTAACGGTCAGCGCGAAGAATGAAAGGCGAAACATCAATTACGTTGAAGCTCGTTTCGGTGGACGTTCGGTTAAAATTTTCGAAAATTCTCGTTTCGTAATTGTTTATCGTGATCGAGGGTTCGGCTGGAATGAAGCGCCCCCTGTGGCGCATCGCGAATGGGATCTAAAAGGACGAGAGGAGTGGAACGTGGGTTCCTACCGTTAACATCCGACTTTACGACGTATCCTGGTCGCACGAGGCGTGCACCTCGCGGAGCCTTATACAAGCCCCCGTAATTTGATAATATAGGGTTATGGTGGCGCCAAGCTGAGCCGTTTAAATTCATAACATTGTTTATTCCTATTAGACCGACCTATTGGGTCCGTTCCGCGCGATATTTCATTCAAAATCAAGGCCATGCCGTGTGTGGATGCGTTCTTACCATGATTTCGTCCGATCCGAGATTTTTATGTAGGTACCTACCTTATTGCCGACCTACCTTATTTCTTTCGGATATAACTTGGAACGTATCTCGAGCGAAACATACTCGATACTCGTCGTTGGATACTTATTCGATCGTGTGCGCGACGATCAACGCAATTGCGCCTTTTAAAAAACATTTTCCTTTTTACTTAGGTAACCGCTATTAAGCGTACCAAAATTATGGAAACTTAAACTTATCAAATTGTCACGATGCATCGGATCTCGAAAGATGAGCAAACTCTTGGGTATCGTCTCGAGTTGTTTAGAAGCGCGGTGTTCCTCGGGTTCCTACGCGGGATGGAGCACTCCGCGTCTTTGTTGCTCCTAACCGACTGGCTGTCAGCGAGAATGTGAAATATCGTCCTGCCCAACTAGCATCCAATAATTAGTTTACTCCTCATTACGGTTGGCCCGCGTTATTAGAAGGGCCATGGGTTCCTTCGGAGGAAGCAAGACGGGACAAAGTCGAGAGGAAGAAGAACGGCCAGAAGGAAGAGCTCTAATTAACTGAACGTTTAGGGGTTACTTGACCGGTCCAATCGCGACCACGCCCGATGGGTTAACCAATTCCGTTCTTACCTGCTTTGTGCACCTTTCAGATACTTTGTGCCAATCTAACACCTTATGTTTGACCAACCAATGACTTTCGTTTCTCGTTTCTACACAATGTTTGCTCTCCCACTATTCGCTAAAACCGACGTTCTAGATGTCCAGTGATGCTTCGTTCGAGAGTTACGTTACGAAACTCGACGAAAACTTGACGCGAGAAGAGAGGAAAAATTAGAAAAAGAAAAAAAAGAACGAAATCGAACGAGCAAAGAGTGGCGAAAGATAAGGAAAAAAGAGGAAGGAAGAAACAGAGAGGGAAGAAAATCAGGGTGCTCGCGCGCGCGAGGCTCTATCTCTGATCTTTGATCTTGGTAAGCGGATGGATCGAGGGGTTCGAGAAGCCTCGAGGAGAGGCAAAGAGAACAAGAACGAACAGGGGAGAGAAAGAGACGAAGAACGATCCGTAGGAGGTATGATGCGCGGGAGCCATCTCTGTTAATCATCGCGTAATTACCGCTCCAATTATCAGATACTGAGATACGAGCACGGTGGGTCACGCAGGATCCGAAGAATCTGTTAGCTACACTACGTCGCTCCGAAGGGATATAGTTTACACCGAAGCTGCTCGTCATTTTGAACGAGCAATCGGCAACTTGGGGTCGATCTTGATCGCTCGCAGAGTTTGCTAACCGCCACGAGAAAGTGTCGATTACGGTTAGTCGTCGATGGATCGTGCCATGAAAATTAATCTTCCGCTGCCGCGTTAGTCGAAAAGAGCGCGAAATGAATTTTTAACGTTGATCCAGAAATGGAGCAAACGAAAATTTTTGAAGATTCTCGCCAAGCGAGTACAGCACGAATCTCGAAAATAATTTTTTTCCGAATTCGTTCTCGAAGCGCATAGTTGGTGTTTAGGGTTGAACAGGGGCGGGACAATACTTGTCCAGCGGCTGGTAGGTTGAACAGGGCGTTACCTGACATTCCTTGGTAAATTAACTTAGCGGGCGTCTGCAGCGTACCAGAGGCCGGCGACTGGCGACTGGCGACCGGTGAGCGGCGAGCGGCGAGCGGCGCGTCTCCCGCCAAATATTCATTTAAAAAGGTAAATGCAATTTTGCCGTTTTACGTGATTGAGATAATGCCCTCCGATTAACTGGCCATATCTTTTCTGCTCCCTACGTTTTCGAGCCGATCTTTTCTCTCATCCTCGAAACCCCTCACCCCAACCCCTATCTCTTTTTTTCTCGTTCCCCTTTTGTCTTGCTCGGTATCCCCCTACGGTAGCAAACGCGTCATTATCAAAATTCAACCGGCTGTCCCACGAACATTGGCGGTCGATAAACCAGTGGTTTCATTTTTTTTTTTTTTTTATAGTAGGCTTACAAATTTTTGAAATTTCGAATTTCGCGATCACGTTTGACGCTCGTGATTCACTTTTGTCGCGCGCATCATCTATGCGTCGAGTCCGGCGAAACTTTTAGATCGATGGTGAAAGAAACGGGTATGGTTAATGTCATCGATTAATCGGCGAAAGAGTGGGATCGGTGAACGATTCTCGATAGTTGGGGTGGCTAAAAGGGGCGAGATTCCAGGGAGAAGCAAGCCGACGAGTAATTCGCGGAGGTCGTACATCATTCCCAGTGAACGGTTGTCCGCCTATTCGGTCGCTTCGTTTGGGTTTAAATCAAATTTACTAATTAACACCATTTACCAGGATCTATAGCGAGTGACTCGCGCTGTCCGGTATCCGTGACTCTCTAAGCTCCTTTTTATTTTCTCTTCAACGTCGGTACGCGTTATTGATGATGCTCGTTAAAGAGCTCTCACGTGCCGGTGGGGCAGTTCTTCTTCGTCCCGATACCTCTCTCGTCTCTCGTCTCAACGTATACCATTATAGGGACTCAAACTCGGACTCCTGTATGGCCGTGATCCATCCTCGTGCCACTCGGCGTAGCTGCTGCGAGACATTAGTCATCGACAATCAAGATGAATTCACTCTTAAACAATGACGCTTAATTTCAAGAAGCCACCGACGAACAATCACCGAATTCCCGAGTGGTTTGCCTCCCGAATAATCTACCAGCTAGGAGCGCTTCTGGACATCGTTTCTCGCAAGAATCTCCATCAGACCATCATTCGCGCGTTCGTTTCTCTCACGTTATTACAGCGTACGAACACCGTCGGGGTAGATTTATGGCGCATCGCATTATCACGTAAGGTAACGCGACACCGCAATTCCACTCGGCGGCATTGACGGGCAAACTCGCAAACTACCATCGCAATTGTGGCTAACTTGCCCCTTTACGCTAATAACGACAACGCTATGCGGCGAATTACAAGCAAGGACGTGATACCTACGCGAATGCTCGCGGGACGAGCAATCTTTCCCACAGAGGGTGTAAATCCCAACCTGCTGCATCATCCCGTCTCGAAATATTTATTTATCCAGTCGTTTGTCATTGCTGTTTTTCAACATTTTAAATCTGTGTCGAGATCTTCTCCTACTTTTTGAAACAATTTTTTTCTTATCCTTGTTGTTCGATTATCGAAACGTTTCAGTTTCTTTCTTCATTTTTTTTCTTTCGATTGAAAACTCGATCGAACGTTTCGGAAGAATTCAGGTTGCGCGTGATGTTTATTTATTTTTTCCCCGAGGTACGAATACATTAACGATAGATTTTCTCCCAGCTTCTTCGTAAGTCGCAGGAAAATATGACTACAACTTTGCTCACGACTCGTCTGCTACTTCCTTGTTGCGAGAGAAACGAATTGCGAGAAAGTGGAGTCGAAAGTTAACGTCCCTTCGAAACGAAAGGGATCGTTCGGGGTAATCGTGGGCGTTCATTATATATCACATAGTATCTACGCACACTCAAGTTTTATCGTATAGACTCTGTGGGGTTACGTATCCACCGACGCGATCGAATACAAATGTCACGAAACGCCTGAGCAGAATTATATCATTACTTCTCGNGAACTCGATCGAACGTTTCGGAAGAATCCAGGTTGCGCGTGATGTTTATTTATTTTTTCCCCGAGGTACGAATACATTAACGATAGATTTTCTCCCAGCTTCTTCGTAAGTCGCAGGAAAATATGACTACAACTTTGCTCACGACTCGTCTGCTACTTCCTTGTTGCGAGAGAAACGAATTGCGAGAAAGTGGAGTCGAAAGTTAACGTCCCTTCGAAACGAAAGGGATCGTTCGGGGTAATCGTGGGCGTTCATTATATATCACATAGTATCTACGCACACTCAAGTTTTATCGTATAGACTCTGTGGGGTTACGTATCCACCGACGCGATCGAATACAAATGTCACGAAACGCCTGAGCAGAATTATATCATTACTTCTCGGTTCCAATGGTGGCGTGGTCGTGTCCTTTTTCAAATAAGGAAATAAATTAAGACATAATGGGCTTAATAAGGCTCCGGCCGGATAGCATTCCGCGACCGTGCCAGTAACTAATGGCAGCGTTTGCGCGTTTTATGCCGTGTCGGGGGAACTGGTGGCCTCTACGGCTCTCCGTATAAACTCCCAAAACTCGGACTGTTTTTTTTTTCCTCTAACTAAAGTTGTTCGATCTTTAGACAGGAATTTGCTCGTTTTTCTTACTAGCTTTTAATTCGACCGTCGTTTAGAGTATTGGGACAATTGAATCGAATCGGATCGAATCGAATCGAATCGAATTATTTACAAAACTTTCGTTTAACATGCCGCTCGATGTCATCGAACCTGGAAGGTTCCGATCCTCGGTGAAAGAACAAAGAATATTGAGAACGAACGATGAAGAGCGTGAGATAACGTCGAGATAGTTGCCGATGAATAAATTATCCGCTTCTCGTGTATTTATTTTCCTTTTCGTGTTATGCGTCGACGTTAACGAGAAAATTTACACAATATGTGTAATATACACACGTATTACGCGTACCAAAGTGGACGAGATCGATCCAATGAAAGTAGAGGGAGACGAGGAAGATGAAAGAGTGTATACAGAGAGATAAGTAAAAGAAAAAGATAGAGCAAAAAGGAGAAAGGAATTAAAAAGAGAAGGAGACAGAGTAGTGGAAGGAAGAGCAGCCAGGGCCAAATACGACGTGGATCCGCTACAGAAGACTGATACTGGATACCTGGGATACAGGAGGCTGTGCAGCGGTGTAAATGCAATCAAGAAGGCCTCAATTAGACCGTCACGCCGTACATCCCTCATCTCAGAGTTTCGCCGCTCCTCCCTCCGTTCCATCCACCGTCGACTTCGTCGTCGTTCTCGTCGTTCTCGTCGTTCTTGTCCTCTTCTTCTTTTGCTTCCCTTTATTTTCTTTCTTATTCGCCTTCTCTCTTTCTTTCTCTTTTCCATGTTTTTTGTGTTTCTCGATTGTTTGAAACAATACGAAGAAGAAGAAGAAGAAGAAGAAAAAACCGCAGCAATGTCGCAAGAACGATATTTTAAACTTCTTATTTAACGATAAAAACGCAGATCAGAGAATTTGACACTTTAGAGATAATCGAATTATAAAATTGGAGACACAAGTGGAGGAGAAACGATTACGGTTGATTAGTTTCGAGCAAAGGCGAATATTGGGAAGAAGTGGATGATTGTGTCGTAAGCCGTTTAGTTTTCTCTATCGTTAGACCCTATTAAACGAAGCATAAGGGAGCACGAGGGAGGTCTGAGAAGTTTAAGCGAGCTTGCAGAGGCTGAGATTAAGGGGCAGTTTAATCTGCATCTATCGCGATGATAGGTAACGTTGGAGAATCATCGTGGAGGCCTTCACGTTAACCGAGTTAGTTATTGGAAACCCTGCAATTAGGGATTGTTAACTGGATAAAACCTTACGCGTGCTGTGCGTGAGGAGACGCGGGAAAAAGAAAAGAAGGAGCATTTAGGAGAGTAACACGATTCTTGATGCGCTCAAAGGAATTGTTTTGTTCCATGAATTTGATAGAGACAAAAATCTTGAAATCGTTAGTCTTGGTTCAATGTCTTTGAGCAGATAGGTATACATATACTCCATGAAAACTTGATTCCAGTAATCGTGAATCACGATCCGTCTTGTGCGAATCTAATCGTTATAGATCCATAACTCGATGCATCTGGTTAATTTTAAAGCTTTTCAAGGAAGCAAAGCGTTCCTTTATTGGTCGAACAGATGCGTCAACCGAGTATAAGGTTAATGGTAGTTCGGAAATTGGTATCGAACAAACCACTGTTTCGAGAGCACATTTTCTTCGAGCAGTCTCCAATGTTTCTTTTTCTGGAGAACGTAGCCGGTTTGTAAGCCGGTTGCTACCGATCGCTAAATTCATTCCGATGTAGACAGTTATTAGGTGGCTAGAGCCGGTGTAAAACGTCGCCGTAATGATCGGTTACTAACTAACTGGCTTTCTCCACTATCCCTGCGATGTATAAACATTTACGTATGCATACGTAGACCGGTGCACTTATTCGGCATACCCTCGAGCACCGTCGATACTGTTTACACCGTAGTAATTTGCTAATGGCCAGGCCAACACGATGAATTTGGGATCGAGTGGCTGCGTGGTCTGCATCTCGATCGCGCTTGATCAACGGACCACGCGGCTCGAACGATCGAACCCCGATCACCACCGGGACACGCCTCTGCTCGTTCTCATCCTCTTCTTATCGTCCTCGCCACGCGTTATCGGGTCTGCTTTTTCAACAAAATTTCTGACCGATTACTTTCGAGCGTTGAATTATCGCTTTACTCGCTCCCGGTTCTCTCGTGTTTTAATATTTTCAGTTAGTTAGATCGTAACGAATCGGTCGAATGTTACACAGTCGAAGGTGTCCAGTCGTTAAAGCGTGTCCATTACGCGTTTAGTTCCAATCGAGTTTCCTCGAGCTCGTGGTATTACTTAACCCTGTACAGCGTGCAAGTTCGATCGGAGCATACGGTCGAGTCCAACGAAACAGTGCACTTAAGGCTACGTCAGTTTTGATCGGTGGATCGTTTTGTCGGTAATCGTTCGATTTATCAATCTCGAGATCGTTACCAGTCAAAAGGGGAACGTAGGTATCCACGACGTTGCTAATTAGCTGACGCGCATTAATGGCTCGAGACTCCATTAAACTGTAAAATATTTAAATAACTCGTCGACGGGCGTGCCCGGGCGCGAATTACTTGTCATAAGTCAGTCCAGTGGGGTTTGGAAGCTCTTGTAAACTCCTCGCCAGAGTTATAATGTATGTGCAAGGTAATAGCATACACTTTTTCAGGAAGTTGACGAGCTTGTAAATTAATACTTCTACCGTGTGTCTCTTGTTTTTAATCATTGGATCGATAGAAAGGGATTTTTTTATAATAAAGAACACCGTTTATTCTTTTTTTCTCTCGCCCCCCCCCCTTTTTTTTTTCTCCTTTCTTTTTCTTTTTTTCTCTCTTTTCGTAATGATTTATTCGTTGCAAAAAAAAAAAAAAAAAAGGAAGGCAAAAGGTTTAATGAAATTAAGTACAATGGGCACCAATGTTTGTTTTAGTCGTGAAAAATGAAACGAGAAATCGTTCGACGACGTTGCATTCTTTTCGCTTTGTTCGAGATCCTTGATTGGATTGGTAGTTTTTAGTTAAAACTTGAATCGTTCTTTTTCGTAACGGTGTCGCGGTATTGCGAACATAGGCACTATTATTTCTCCGAAATGCGAGGGATATTTTGAAAGAAATCAGATACAGTCGCATGACGCGTGATGCGCGTCAGAGAAGTATTTGAAAGATCTCTTCGCAAAGTTACGCATACGTCGTTAATTATTTACAGGCAACTTACACGCTAGTTATGCTTATACAGTCGTAAAACTTATCGTAATATCGATGAATATTCAAGAATTAAAGGATTAAAGAATTAAAGAATTAAAGAATTAAAGAATTAAAGAATTAAAGAATTAAAGAACGCGTATATATATATATATAAATAGAATATTTTTGTTTTTCTTATCTAAAATGTGTATGACGATTCGTGTAAAAAGTAAAGAAATTACGCGCTGTCCTCGAACGACTATTTATTAAATAATCTCGGTCGCGACAAATGAATTTGTTTTTTTCTTTTTTTCTTTTTCTTTTTTTTCTTCTTTTTTTTAAATCTATTCAACTCACATTTCATGCACAGCGTCAACTTTTTTCAATTAAAAATTTTATTTTTCGACGTTTACGATAAAAACCTAGCACGGATAAAAGTGTATTCGAGATAAAATTTTTTGTCGCGATGTCAAAAATTTTTCTGGACGGACATCTTTCGATGATGTTTTCTTAAAAGTAATTTTAGAATCGCAAGTAGACGTTCTCGATTCACCAACACGGTGAGCGACTACGATCTCGATCGTTTCGCGGATTGTTTTTCAAATCTATCAATCTTTCGTCAAGCATCTTCGAAATCCCGCGAAAACTCCGGATGAATTCATCGTGTGTTTCTCGCGAATTATAATTACGTTCGAAGGTAACTAGGAATTTAACAAAATCTATATTCGCGGAAATGTTTCTCGACTTTCACGGGCTATAAAAGATAGATTGGAAAGACATCGGCTCAGAGATTGGACGCAAATATTGTTTGGTTCGGAACGTCGTTTCACCGGTACTGTAAATTATATACAGTAGGTGTTGTATACGAAGAAACACATTCGCTTCGTTCTTGTTAGCTTCTTAATGGTTTAAACGCAAAGTTGGTATTGTGAATGACATTAAGAGGAAGGTTGAAGAAACTCGTTTGTACATAGACAGGTATATCGTTCTTCTCTCAACGAACGACATCGTAAAAACTGTCGCTTGATTGATTCATTGGGTCACGATCCACGCTAAAGAGCAATGACAATTCCAACGACCACCAAAAAACTGTGATAGGAATTGTAAGGTTTTCAAATGGTCGTCCAAATTGTCAACGCAGACGCGACGGATGAATCGTTAGTTTCGCGTTACGAGTGTATTGCAAGAAATATTTCGCGCGAGACGCGTCGGTTAAAATTTCTCGAGATATTTCAAATTTCATAAGTGCCTACGATCATTAAGAAGATAAGTAGCAGCGCGAGATTATACTCGGCTTACGCCGATCGTCTTGATTTTATAGATCGTTGGTATGTAATTCGAAACACTCGAATCGGTATTCCTACGATTAGATTACGTAACGAAGGCACAAGTGATCACAGAAAGAAGAATAACTATTATTCAACCTTCCTTCGCGTATATGGAATTAATGGTACAAAGTGCTCGGCCACGTCGGAGAGAGTAAGTTCTTTGGCTCGTATCTTGTACGATATACATACGGAAGTGCGGACCTATGGATACGTAGCTGAGTATCGCTCGATACGATCGCGTTAGCGTAAAGAATTACTCTTTGCTCCCACTTGTTCCATCACCGATGCCAACGCGTATCGAGTAAGTACTCGAGGTTGAGTTTCAAGCCATCGCAGCTCGGTTTCGCTAGCTCCATTTTATCGATCTAGGTCAAAGGAAAGAACGATTCGATGGGAAGAGATCACGATCGATCGATGGGACCAACGATTCGAAATGGGGAATCAACGTAGAAAATAGAGGTGCCGATAATTAATTGAATTGCAAGCAGCGATCGCAAGGTCGTGTACCTAGGTGTTTTCTAAGATCGAGACTCTTCAGCTGATGAGATCTCCGTTCTTGCGAAGCATCTCGAGGTGGAGCTCGTACTCTCTGGCCTTGAGTCTTAGAGAGGCGATGCTGTTGGTTCGTCTGTCGATGTCGGGCATTCCGATGCTGCCCGTCGGCGAACCTTGGGGTGAACTGGCGGTCGGTGGAGCCGATGGTATCGGAGGATGCGGCAAGCTGATCGCGGGTGCCGGTGGAGGCGGAGGCGGTGGTGGCGGCGAACCTCGCACCAATTTCGGCCTCTGCGCGGCAGATATGTTTGCCAAGAGACTTTGAAAGGACGCGGCCGACGTGTAAGGCAGAGGCATTCCAGGTGGTAGCAAAGGTGGCGGTGCGCGATGATAGGGATGAGCGGTATAACTACTGGGAAGGACCGGTCCGTGACCCAAAGGTGGGTAACGAAACGCATCGAAGGGTTTCCGCAGGGCAAACGTGCCCAGGTGGGCGAAAGGGTTCGGCAAGGTCGGCGCGACGACCGCCGATGGTGGTGGCGCACCTGATCCCAAATACGGATTGTATGGATGTGCCTGAGGCCCGACTTTCTCCTGTTTCCGCCACTTTGCGCGTCGATTCTGAAACCAAACCTGTAACCAAAACAGCGTATTTTACTTTTTTTTCCCTTCCTTTCTATCTTTATACATTTCGCATAGTTAAGTACGTTAGTGATAATGCTAGTTCTTACGCGTTAGTTACGTTTTTTCTATAACTGCTGCAACAGATACATCTCTTGTATCTATTTCATATTTTCGAACATCGTTCGCCTTTGAATCGATGCTTTCAAGGAAGCAGGTCGAAGGACGAAGAAGCGGGAAACGATTGAAGAATCGATTTCAGACCCGGTTTCAGGAAACCTATGCTCGTTCGATTCCGGGTCGGAAAGCAAATACTTCTGCTTCGTTCGTTGGAAGTTGTTGGGGAACCGTGGAAGTGCGAATTCTGGTTAACGCGACGTATTCTCCCTTTTTCAGGAAACTCCCGGTGTATTATTATTGTCGAGAATGGAAGGAAACCGATGGTCGCTGGGAGGTAGATGCAGCGATCTTTGTCCGTTCTTTCCTTTCTCTTTCCTCTCTCATCCATCTTTCTTCGTTCGTTTACCTGAGCCGTTGTGTTTTTTCTCGGAAATTAACAAAATATCAGCTATCGTAAAACCGTTAGTTGGCCCATAAATAGTTAGTTCTGACCCACTTTTACCTTCCAAAAAATTTGAGACCTCGAGGAGATCCGACAGACCGTAGACGAATGAAGGATTCCTTCCGCTTCTTTTCGCGAGAACAACGGATCCCAAATTCGATTTGTATTTCCGATATCGAGCTTTAACTTTTCAACAAGAAAGAAGAGCTTTCGATAGCGTTGAACTAAATCGAAACGAATATCGTTCGTGATTCGTCGAGCATTCGAGCGCATTCCATCGCGAAGGTTCCTCGAAGACTCGAGGTCTAATCAGTTCAACGGAAGCTCTCCTTCCTCGTCTTCTCTGCTGACAATCCCTTGCTCTGCGCCGAGTCCTTTCTCTTTTTTTTCTTTTTTCTTTTTCTTTTTTACTTTTTTCTCTTTTCCCTTGGTTTCTTTAACGGACTTTAATTCCGCAGTCTCCTTTTCGGTTGTTAGGTCGATTTCGTGTCGTGCTCGAAGCACGAACCCGCGTACGTTGAATTTCACGTTATCGTCGGAAAGTCTCGGAGCAGCGAGACAAATGGTTCCACTCGAACGAATTGCCTTCGTGTATCTCGTGACGAAACGTAATGGCGACAACCCAACTAGTTCAATAACCGCAAGCTTTGTCGTAAACATCTGCTCGTTTCTGGAAGAGGATCGAGGTCGAGTAAGCTACACACACGGTGTTTCGTAACCACGGCTGAATTGAAGTTATAGTCAAAGACTCCCCAAAGTAATTGAACCGAAGAGACAATATGTACCTATAATGGGTTTGGGGGCACCCGTTAAATTACCTTTCAACATGATTTGCCAGCTTGGTCGAAACTTCTCGATTAGTCTGGAACAGCTAGTTCCATGTTACGGTATTCTACGATACAGGTATTTTTGCGCTCTAAGCTAGGAAATCAAAAGGACCGCCGAGAGATGTAGACGCTTCAAGAACAATCGGCGGTGATGTAGCCCCGTCATTGCATAGGCAAGCAAACGGGAGAGAAACATTTCGAGATGACTTTGCGATTCGAAAATCGATTCGATCGATCGTTCTAACAGGAGGAACGTATTTTGTGACTCGTGAGATTACGGATCGTAGACTACTACCATACTAATCGGTTTCCTTCATTTTTTGTCCTCTCGAAAGTTTCCTCTGTCTCGTACTGCTTACGCGATACAACCAGCGAAACGAGTTCAGCCCTGTCGTTTATTTTCAATTTAATTCTCAGTTGATCAAGCAAAGGAGAAACAAAGTAATCGGTCGAAGGGTTGCGCAATAAAGATTGGCGTTTGCTCGTGGGACAGGAAAGGAAAAAAAAAGAACAAGCGGAGGAAGAGAAGAAACGAAACGTGTGTGTTCCACGGGTGAATCGAACGATCGGTCAGACACACTGGAACATGCAAAGTCGTTGCTAGGCGTATGGAGAGTTAAAGGTGATGGGGTGTGGGGGGTCGGGTGCCAGGACCCCCCACGGTGTGCAGGATTGCCCCCAGCAGGGAGCTAAACATCCGACTTGCGGCTTTTAAAACAAAACGCAACCACGAATCGCCGCCGGAACCTAGTCGTTTCGTACTTAATCGTGCCGCATTAATTACGCGGACGCCGCATCGGCTACATTCTCTCTCACTCTTTCTCACGCACGCACACACACACACACTTTCTCTTTCTATCATTCCTCTTTCAATCGATTCTATTACTTTTCTACCTTGCCGCGGTACCGTGCACGCTTCCTCAAACGGACCCCTCTTCCTTAAATAATTATATTTTATGACAGATTAGAAATGAATACTCCTTGAAATATTTTCCAACCAGTGTTGGAAAACATACATGAAAATCATCGGCACAGTCAGATGGCATCCATGATTGAATATTCGAGTAGGTAAATAGATATTTTCTGTTCTTCAAACTTTTCAATTTGCGAGCATCGGGACTTCTGAAAGCGATTAGTACGATGGTGAGTCGTCGATATCGTGTCATTTGCTTAAGTAATGTTCCTCATGGCGTGCGCTGGTATAATAACTTTAAAGTCGGGATAAATCGTCGATTCGTGGTGGATGGCAACGTATTTGCAAGTATAATGAAAAGTATCGAGCGTGAACTTACATGCCGCGAGAATGACACGTGTAAATGGATGCTCGACCCAAGAAAGACGAATGTATGCAAAAAAGAGAGGAGATCGCTGAAATAAGACACGAACGAGTGGTCAAAGGGAAAGGAAAATGTGAGTAAATACCGGGAATAAATTAAACTAATTGACCGAATTAGCCGGTTGATCACCTATCCATGTATTACGGAGTTGTCGTCGTTATCGCGCGGAAAATTTATTCTCGTACCCTATTTACTCTTCCTTTCGTTAGCTCCCTTTTTTTATCGTTTTTCACGCCTAGCAGGCGTAGATCGTGCTAACGTAGTTTTTTGAAATTAGAAAAATTCATATAGACAAATTTTGAGCTTTTCCTAACACGTTGCTGGGTTCGAAGCAGAAATATTTTCATCCTTTAAAACCTTTTGTTACGAAGACGCGAATATATTTATTTTACGAGCACGACTACGGAGCGAGGCCACGAGGTCTCTCGACCAATGTAAACAGTGTCCAGAAAAACATATTGGCGGATTTGCCGTGTCGAATAACCGATAGGTTAACGTCCGTCTTCCGAATTTGTCCGATTGCCTCTTCAGTCGGGATTTGTCGTTCATGGTCTACGGTTCGCGACATATTTTGGCAAGCCGTTGTCTCGCGTTTTGACCTCTTTAAAGTCCGATAAATGTTACATCGCTAATCGTTAATCGAGTTATCGTAGCAAATTAGATAATCAAAAGTGTGTCTGTGTTGACTCGTAGATCGTGATAAAGTGTACCTATGCGAAAGAAACGATGAAAGATATTGGGGAAAAGCAGGAGAATGGGACGCCGGGACGCTCACTAACTCGCGGATGCGACGGTGTGGCAGCCATACTTGGGTGAATATTTTTTTCCTTCTTTGTTTTATAAATCAACTGTTTGTTTCGTTTCGGTACGTTTCGGTACGTTCTCGGTATATTACTTTATGGTATATGTGTTTTACTAACCTGTATTCGTGCTTCCGTAAGACCGATTTTCATGGCAAGTTCCTCTCTGAAATAAAATAAAATTGCAACATTAAAGAATTATATACACGTAGTACGTATGCGAAGGTATCGCGAAGATATCGCGAATGGTGGCGATAAAGAAATTAAGAAATCTACGCAACGGAGATAATTATACGTTCATTACGTTAATTAGAACGTTTGTAAGATATCAATTAATTGCATTACGTCTTCCGACATGCGTGGTTTTCAATTCGATTGCCATTCGCATAAATTAGTGTGACGAGTGTAACGTATCGTAGCATAGCGTTTTCATAATTATTCACCGTTGCCCAAGTAGATGGTATCTTGCTGTTACATATTTAGCGAAGGTACACGAATGCACCTGTGTTTATCGACGATATTACGCATATCATTATTTATAATAAATTGAACGATTATTAGTCACGATCGCAAAATCGCAATACTTTATCTAACGAAATCGCTAACGCTTCCGTTATAGAATGAACAATATGTGCATTTTGCTGTCTGTCTCTCTTTTTTTCCGCGATAACATCTTTTTTTTCTTCTCGTTTGATTTCTTTTTTTTTTTTTTTTTTTTCTTTTTTTTTTTTTTTTTCTTCTTGTTTTTTTTTTTTTTTTTTTTTTTTTCTTTTTTTTTTTTTTTTTCTTCTTGTTTTTTTTTTTTTTTTTTTTTTTTTCTTTTTTTTTTTTTTTTTCTTCTTGTTTTTTTTTTTTTTTTTTTTTTTTTCTTTTTTTTTTTTTTTTTCTTCTTGTTTTTTTTTTTTTTTTTTTTTTTTTCTTTTTTTTTTTTTTTTTCTTCTTGTTTTTTTTTTTTTTTTTTTTTTTTTCTTTTTTTTTTTTTTTTTCTTCTTGTTTTTTTTTTTTTTTTTTTTTTTTTCTTTTTTTTTTTTTTTTTCTTCTTGTTTTTTTTTTTTTTTTTTTTTTGCTTTTCTTTTTTTTTTTCTTCCTATTTTATTTCTTTTTTTTTTTTTTTTGTTACCTGATTCCTTGAACTCCGTTACGTGATCATCGAGCAAAAATCGAAGGAACAAAGTAAGCGTGCTTTATATGTGTACCTACATCGTTTGGACGAGATAAAACGAATTCCGGAAGCCTTTCGTTTCTCGATTTCTATGGTTTTTGTGGTCCGAAAAGGATTGACCGGCCATTACATCGGTGCCCGAAGCAAAAGCGAATCCCGCACGCTGTCTCGCTACACGGCCTGCGGGGTTTCTCATCTCGCACGCAAATTGCCCAGATGTTCCACGAAATCGCAAGGGAATCTCGGTGATTATATCGCGCACAGAAGCTGTTGCTGCCTTCCGATCAGCGCCGCTTCAATTTCGTGTTTAGACGCATTTGAGTACACGAGATTCGTTTCAGTCAGTGCCCGCTTCAAATTACAGGGACTTTGGAGCGAACTCTTGAAAATTTACTGCGCTGATTTACACCGGGTACGAATTTATCGCTTTTATCGTCGCGCTTCTTCCTTTCACATTTTTCGCATAACGCAAGCATCGAATCTTTTATTGGGCTCGATCGGTTTGAGAATCTTTTTCCTATAGAAAATTAATCGGAAAACAAGTGTTATTCGCGATCGATTTCTAACGTAAAATCGGTGCCTCGACGGCTTCTGAGTAATAATAATTTAGCCTTTCCCTTTTTCTCTAGCACACTCGCGAACGTCCTTCTGGATTTAATAAGATCACGAAATTTCGCGGTTAGATGGGTGTCCCTAATTACACCCGCCGTTCACTGCGTCTCGGTTACCCTCGATTCGCGTATCGTTATTACTACATATCTCCCTTTCTTCGATGTCCTTGCCATGGGAAATGTGCTAGTTGCAACTACTCTGCAAGGCACACGTCGCAAGATTAGTTGTAGTTGTAGTTGTAGCTGTAGCTGTAATACGTTCGACTTAACGGACCTCTGCAACTTGCTTCACAAATCCTCCGTGCAATTTATCGCTGCGTAATTTTTTAACAAGCTCATCTATCTCCGGTCTCAACGAGCGTGCGATGACGTCAGATGTATTTGTATCGTAAAAACGCTCGTTTCCTCCGTCGAGGTTAAAACTCGCGTTAATAATAGATAATGTTTGCGATCGTGTGAATGAGGTGTGTACGTAAGAGAGGAAGTAAAGCACTCGCGTTTTCTACGATAGGACGCGATGTTGTTGCAACAGCAAGCGGTTGCAACCAACTTCGGAACCAATGCGAGAACGGAACTGCAATTTCGCAATCGTGCCGCGATAAAATGTACGGACTCGAGTTCTCCCTATCGAAGCGACCGCTAAGTGGATTTAACTCGAGCTTCTTTGCGATCCTTCTCGCCTCGCTATTCTCCTCTTCCGCTCACTCTTTCTTTTGTCCGACTAGATTAAATCGCGTCCTTTTAAATAACTGACTAAAAGATTACGCGTACCTATGTCACGGTACGTTACGTTTACGTAGGTACGTACGTTACGTTTAGCGACATCAAAGAATTCGTCCAATTTTGTTACGTTTCTCGTCTCGCCTCGTTAAGGTTTTATATTTTTCTACGATAAATAATGTCTTAACGTTGCGAAATAAGATTAATTAAAAATTATACAATATCGTGTTTCTCGACGCGAGGAATGAAAAATTATTCTAATCGATGCGTTGCGCCTTTAACCGGTCGATCGTTTAATTTGTATTTTTTTCTCCCAACCAACACGTGTGCGCGTTCATAGTTTTTCAACATAGTAGTGTGGCGTACCGTAGCCTTACGTTCGGTTTGTTTGTGTTTCCTTGTTTGCATAAATCTCGCACGTTCAAACGGAGAGGAAAATGATAGGCGGCATAATCGATGAATGAGAGAGAGAAAGAGAAGCAGAGAGAGAGAAGAATCGAGTGGCGTGTGCGATGCCGTGTGGTGCGCCGATATAGCCAAGAGAAGCTTGACGCGCGAGTAATTCGAGTAATTGCCGGACAATTACATTATCTAATTAACCTCGGAGGTCGAATCAGCTATTCGCTGAGCGCTGCCGAGTTCGTGATTGCCGAGTTCGTCTAACATGCTCGGAATTGTCGCCGTTCGTGATCGAGCGATCGTTCGATTCGAGCAAATTAAAGAGAATATTTAAGGGAAAGAAAAGTTGTCTTCTTTTTTTATCGCGTTCATCCGGTATTTCGCGACTATTGGTTCATCGGTTCACCGATTTTTTCCTCTTTTCCGTTTTACTCTGTCATTTGCTTCGTCTGTCCATCCTTGATCGCAACCGGATATCAATCGAGCGATGATTCGAACGTTTTTAAATTACCGAGACACCTGTATCTGTGGATACCGGTCGGTGATTTTACGCTATCGCAGAAGAAGGCGCACCGTGTGCCAGATCTATGAGGAGTAAAACGATAGAAAAGTTGGTAGCTGCGAGGTAATATCCGCGCATAATGCGATGCAATCCATCTCTGCTCTAACGATCGGGTTGGTCAACGAACAACCCTTGGAATTTACCATTAATCTCGGCATAAATCATACCTCTCGACTGCTGCTAGAATGTTGCGTTCGAAACGGCAATTACCGGTAGAATGACACGGCATTACGAACGATTTCGACGATTTCGACGATTTCGAGAATATCGTGCTGATTATTTTCTTTAGGAAAAACGTAGGACAGAAATTAATTTGGCGCAATCGTAATAACGTAAACGAAATGTTTCCAAGTTAAAGCATGTTAAAATAAAAGGATGGGACTACCGACCGTTTGCTTGTGGTAACGAGTATACGTTGGCGCTACGATTGCGATAGAGCGGAAGGAGAAACCAATGGTACTCGGTAGCCGATCGTGTAATAGGTGGGAAACGCGTGCAAAATGGAAGCAAAATGCGTACGTAATATATGTTTAATACGCGTACCCCGTAAATGGCCGATTACCGATCAGTTACGCTGTCGTCGACCGAATCTCGAACGAATCTCTCGACGAGTTTCCAACGTCCCTTCTTTCGAACGTTCGAAAATGCGAATCGCGAAAAGGGAAACGGGTTGGTTAGGTAGAAAGTTCGGTTGTGCGATTAACGCGAAGAAAAAAAGAAAAAAAGAAAAAAGAAGAAAAAAGGAAAAAAAAAACGAAGCACAACGGGATCGATGATTATTTCTATATAACGAAATTAACGACAAGAGAAAGAGCGAAAATTAGAAAGCGTCGGGTGCGTCGATTTTCGAGCGTGTCGTTGTTCTAATTAACGATCGCGGAGCCATTAATCTCATTTGCCAAGAAACGAATAACGGAACGAAGAAGCTGGCGGCATTTCTAATCGGGAGCATGACTCGTCGGTCGATTAATGACAGGAGAAGTTACAAGTCGGGACAGGGTATTGGTAAAGAGGTGAAGAGGTGGTAGGGACGAAGAGAAGGACAGGATCGAGAAGGCAGTCAGAGCTCCGTGGAACTGGTTCCGTTCCACGGATCACTGGAAACAATCATCCTTATTAAACTCACCACCGACCCACCCCACGGATATAAAGGTATTCTTCGGAATGATTTACCGAGAACCGTGTTCTGCCCTCTGAAATAGGTGGATCGTTTGAACCGCGTTTCGAGCGAACGATAAATTTTATAAGTAAAACCTGCTACGATCCGTTCTCTCTCTCTCTCTCTCTCTTTCTCTCTCTCTCTGGTCTCTTTCTTTCTAGAATCAACCGTGATAAAAACAAAGGGGGGAAGCGAGAAGAGGAACGGGAGTAAAAAATAAAAAGTAAAAAGTAAAGAGTAAAAAGTAAAGAGTAAAAAGTGAAAACCAATAGCGAGCTGTTCGAGTCTGGTAGGAGAGTTTGGTCGGATGATCAGTCGAGGTACGGTAGCTCGAGCCACACGATTCTAATCTAAATTAGATCTTAAGAGCTCGTAAAAGTAAGTGGCTGCGTTTGAAGGCTTACAACATCTTTGCGTATCTAGATATTTCATCGTACGTATTTCTTTGACCCGGTTGATTGAAACAATTCGACGGCCGATAAGTCGAACGATCGATCTACTCTTTAGAATCGTCGCAACGAACGTTTGCGTTTTCCTAAACCTCGTTCGTGGATCTCCCTGGCAATGGGGTTGAAGCAGCTGTTCGATGGAATCAACTGCACGCGCTTCTCTGTAAAAGCCACTTACTAATGAATATGCATAGCGATCGAGCAAAGCTTTCCTTCTCTCGCTGAGCTAGTCAATAAACCTAAGCGACCATAAAATCCAATTAGTGTGAAATTAATACTCCAACACGGTATCGAGAGAAAAGGAACAAGAAAGGAACGATCGGGGAAAGGATTAATTTATATGAAAACGGCAAAAAGATATGGAACAACTTGACGCGAAGAGGAAACGATCCACGATTAGGAAACGATAGATTACGTGGCCAGGCAAAATTGCTCGCAAAAATTGATCAATTTCTTTATCGATGTACGATCTATTCGAAGCGTTCTCCTCGGAAATTGCAAAATTAACCTTACCACCGGTATCTTCCGAAGAAAGTAAAAGTGGACAGAGTTAACCAGAGATCCAGCCAGGCACGGATTTCACGTCGATGGGATGCCACGAACATTAGGGTTTATCTCGAAACGCGAGTTTGGACTTTGAATTTTTCGATAAGCCGCATTCGGGACCACTCGTCCGTCCGATGCGACCATAATAAGATATCCTTTGAAATTTTTACTCCAACCATCCGTGCGTTACGGCTGCTAAATATTCGTCGCTCGCTAGGGTAACCATTTTCGTAACGATGTTTGGACGAAGCAAACTCGTAGAACGCTTAGAATTGCGAATTCGCGGTAAATTTTGATCGCGCGTTTACCTCTATCAATAGTACGCTATAGGTATACCTGCTTTGCTCCTCTGCATATCCCCTCCACCTTCGTTAATTACGAGAACCCATACCGTGGCCGCAGGACCGGACCTATTACGAGCGATTACACCGCTATTAGTTACCTACTGGGTGTTCCATGCTACGAAAGAAAATACGTAGAAAAAGAAGGAGACGAAAGAAAAAGCTATCCAGATAGATTGCGCTACACCCTGTTGCTGGCACGTTACTCTATGCAACTGGATCCAACAGCCAGGAACTTAATAACGCAAAATCATCGTTTTGACGCCGTGCAAGAGAATTTGTACGACGGCGATTCTCTTGCCAGCAGAAGAAACTCGATGATCGATGGGAGCGTATACCGTTTCCCTGAATCGATACATCTTCCAAGCTTTTCCGCGATTCAACCAACAACCTCGTCGATCATAATTCGTTGTGAGAATCGATTGCTGCATCACATTTACCAATAATAAGTACCAACAAAAGTACTTGGAATACGTGCTAAGTTTTTCGCGAAACAGAAAAATCAGTTTGTTAACAAGTGTTTGTCAAATGTTTTCCAAGGTCGATGTCATAAGCAAGATATTCAAGTTTATTTTACGACCACGCTCAAGGTCCACCTGTCTAGCTGATCGTAAATTAGTTTGGCTACGGAATCCATTAAAAAACAAACTTTAGGGTTGGAGGTTTGTCGACGATGATCGTAGTTTTGTAGTTTCGTAGTTTCGTTCGAGGCGATTCCATAAATGTTAAAGGAAACTACACAGAAGCCTTGTCACGAAATATTTGGTCTCGGTGGAAAGCAACAGCTGGCTCTGCAAGTTTCTGCTGTATCTTGATCCCGTTATGCGTGAAACCTAGAACCTGACACACGCGGCTACGCATCTTCTCCGTCGTCTAGAGCTGCGGAAGGTATACAAACTTCCTATCGGTTGTAACGAAGGCACGAGCTGTTAGGGAAGAAGCGATAGAATGTAACGATTCGGATACGAAGCTCAATAGTAATTCGATACTTTCGGGATTATGAACATTAGACGATAGTGATTTCTGTGAATTCATTCAACGTCGGTAGTACTTGGTTTTCGAGTAACGTTTTCAGAAACGACGCGCATCGCGTTCGCTGGACATACCTGGTGAACACATCGGGATAATGAGTTCTCGAGAAAGCTTTTTCGAGTTCCTCCAGTTGGAAGCTGGTAAAGGTAGTTCTATATCTGCGCTGCTTCCTTTTCGGTGCAAAGTCGTCGACCTCGGTTTCGCTTTCAGGGCTTGCCGGCGCTGCTCTAGGGTGGTTGCTCTCTTCCTCGGCTCTCACATCTTCCGTGGAGATTCCCATTTGTGTAGATTGAGGTGTTGTCGTTGTAGGTGGCGGTACCGATTGTTGGTGAGTTTGCTGGCTCACCTGTTGTAGGCTCACCTGAGTCACCTGACTCGAGCTGCTTGTGCTACTCGCAGGACTTGTCTGCGAGGTAGCTTGTTCTACGCCTCCTCCTTCTCCTCCTCCGCCTCCTCCTCCTCCTCCTCCTCCTCCTCCTCCTCCTCGCGTCGAATGATCTGCAACGAGAAAGATGGCTTTATTTTTTAATCATCCAGCCAACCGTTTTATCAATGTTTATTGTCACTCGATGTTGGAACGCAAATGTTATGGAAAATTGTTTTATAGTCAAGAATTGCGAACACGATTAGACGTAATTCGCAGTTGGTTGTCGCACAATCGACGACGATTGGATTCCCCGAATGGATAGGGAAATCCTGATGGTTCAGTTTCCGTCGAAAGCCAGTTAAACCGCTCCAATTCATTTACGAATCTTTCGAAGAACATTCCTACGTTCGAACCGCATTTTCATCGTTACTGGATTCGATAAAGTATTATACATCGTTGAACGATGTAGAAATTCGTAGTGGAAATTGCAAGTACCTCAACCATTCACCTCGCATCAATGTCAGCCACTGTACCTTCATAGAACTAGGATCAGACATTCGCACGCATTGACGCACGATACAAGATGTTTCAAAAGTAGGTATGTCGAAGAATTTTGCAGATGAATCGGTTTTATTTGGGGCGACAAACAAATGTATAGAATCAGAAAGAGTCGCGTAGTAGAAGGACATGCTTGTCGAGGTGGGACTATCGCTATTTTACGATGATCGTTCGTATCTCGGGATCGTTCAATTATTTTTGAATCGGATTGTATATACGACCACGCAGACATGCAGCGCGCAGACACTCGGACACTCAGACACGCAGAGACGGAAACACAGAGACAGAAGGATACGGAGGAAGAGGACAGAGGTATCATTCCTTTCACCGACCTTGCTGCATTAATGATCCCTACAAGCCTACACTTCGGCACGTTCGATGCTGTGAGTGATCATGTAACAGCGTTCGATTTGCTTGTAACGACCAGAATCATTTTCACGCGCGGTAGATACTTGGACATACCAACCGAAGGATCCTACCTCGTGCTTACAAGCTGCTACTGATAATTTCCATTCCCAATTTGCAATGGTATTTCACCGGTAACCGGTTTAATATTCCTAATCAATTTGGTCGAGTTCGTTCGCCGTTTAATTGGTTATTACTGAAACGCGATTCACAGGATCGCATCGTGAATGGATCGTTGGAAACATCAAATTTTGATAAGATCGATCAAATTCGCGTGTGATTTTTGGCGGCTCGAATTATTGCATCTCGAAATCCGTCGAAGCGAGAACAAACAAAAGGAACGCGGTCGGTACGGAAAGAGAAGGAAAGACCAAAGCGGTTCGTGTAGGCTTTAGCAGCTGTTTTCTTCTTTTTTCTTTCTTTCTTTCTTTCTTTCTTTCTTTCTTTCTTTCTCTCTTTCTTTTTTCTCTTTTCTGTTTTCTGTTTTCTTTTTGTAGTCAGGCCGATTTATCGGAAATGAGTTTATAATGCAGGTAGCCTGAATGTAATGCGAACGATAAGCGAGATCTAAGGCTGGTAAAGCTTTCTTCTCATTTTTGTTGGGTTTTGCCATAAACATCGAATGCTCGTAGCATCGTACATGCAGGCAGGTTCGTGCTACGGTTACTCGCAGATAGAAAAGGAGAGTACGAGAGGAACGCGTAGGTAGCCTTTTACATTATAATAGCATTAATGGGTTCGAAGCCGCACTTAATGCTCGTTCGTTCGTTGGCCAGTTCGCTTCGTTATTAACTGAAAATTACCGAAACCGAAATCTAATTCGCGTAAACACTGTAATTTCACGACGAGAGGAAGCGACTGTTCGTAGCCGGCACGGTGCAGAGCCAGGATTGATCCAGCCGAAAGAAGGCTACGCTTCGAGCTTCGGGCCTTCGAGCATTCTTTTTCGGAGACGAAACGTTCTCCCGTTCAACATTTTTACGCGTTTCCAAGTTAACTTTGAATTTTTTAATTCAAACCAGTCATCGTAATAATTATATATTAATGATTAAGAGTGGGATACTCTTGCATCGGAAATCGAATCGGTTGGTACTCGTATTAATTGACTCGTCGTTAATTCATGGTTCCTATTAAAAATTGAGCATGTTAATTTATTTCTTCTCGAGCTGTTGCATGCTCGTATACACTGTATCGCGAATACCCGATTAGATGCGTCACGCTCGATTAGATACTTTAGATGGAGTGATTTCCGAGAGAGCGGCTTGAAAATCTGCTGGTCATTTCTGTCATATTTGCACGCTACTATGAGCCTTGTAGATACGTGTCTGAAATAGTCAACCTGTACCTATACGAACGTATACATGTTTGCTTAGTACATTACGCGTTCCATGTACCTACGATCGCGATTTATGGGCATACAAATTAGCGCGGCGTAATAAACTAATTAGCCGAGTCATTGAGGCCGCGTGTATTTCTCGCGGACGTGTTATAATGGGCGAGTCGACTCACGGTATGTTAGAACGATGATCTTGCGTTACCAAGCTCGCGAGAATTTTCCGCGATTTTTCTACGGTGCTCTTTAAAGTTGTATCGCATCGGAAGATAGGATAGATAAACAGCGTGCGGTGTGATAGTTTCTCGTGCGAATTGAGCTTTACCAAAAAACGGTAAATTATAGGTACGCGTTCGGCTTAAAAATTCGAGGCGAATAACACGAGTTAATGGGCAGGTTCTAAAGATGAAACGATAAAAGTATTTACGGTGTAAGAAGGGATCGTTATTCCCGAGAGTGCGTTGATGCGTACGAATCGTAGAATCGAGACGTCGGTGTACCGCAACGCGTTACATCGAAGGAGGTGTTTTTGCATCGAATCATACTTGCAAATTCTCGCTAATAGACGCATCAATGCATCCCGTGACAAGAACCGGCGACGGTTGGACGTGTTCGATTTCTCGGCACGATAATAACAAGTAATTACGAATTATCGGCAATCCTTTGTAGCCGCTGGCTGCTCACGAGATAGCGCCCTCGATAACGCCCGATATTTACCTACCTTCCGGATGCAACTTACGCCCGCACATGCGTTTAAACGTTCCAGCTGAATTAATTAGCCGGTATAATATCTCGACTACCCGATAGTAATTGCAACAGTGAAGAGATTCGCGTACAAGGATTATAAGATGCGAAAGGGTTGACGAGGTGAGGCGTGTCGATGCGTGGTCGTTTGGCGAGGAAAGACGAAACGAAGCGAAGAAAAGAGGGCCGAGTTCGTACTAGGAACCTTTCTATACTCATTATTTTTACATTTTATTTTTAATTTATTTAGTACTTCATTTTATAAGGAGTCACGATCGTCGAGTTTATAGTTTATAGTTTATAGTTTATAGTTTATGTCTCATAGTTTATAGTTTATAGTGTAGTTATATTAAGAGTGTTGCTAGCAGCTATTAACGGTATTATAGTAGGAATGAGTGAGAAATCTATTTTTGTATTTTGAAATCTGTATGTTACCTACCTACCTATCTACCTACCTTCCTTTCTTCCTTCCCATCTAACGTTTCACAGGCTCAGAATTACCTTAGACTTGTTCGTAACAAGCAATTAAGTCGGCAACACCGAATCTCTCTTATTTCTATTGTATTCGCGTTCAAAGTATGTCTAACACCGATGAGTTTTTCAAGAAAACGCTCGATCGATAAGCTTGATTCGAATTGGAATATCTAAACGATTGTGAGTGATAGCCCCGATAGAAGTTGCTTAATTGCAAGTTTACCGTCAACGCGCAATAGCGTTCAATTAGATCGATAATGAATCGAATTTCTCAGATAAGAAACTTGCACGCATAATCATAAATACGTTGCTGTGCGGAACGATTAATATAATAGTTACATAAGGAACGACCGAAAACCAAACAATTCTCTCTAATACGATTTCTCGGTAGTCGCGAATTGCTTCTGTAATTACCCATATTATTTGGTTTCGACGCGATAAATCGATTTCAATTTCTTATAACTTGTTAATGGAAAAAATAATGATTTGCTTATATCTACATATAATATATACATATGTACGTAGGTGCCTTACGCAAGAAGGTTAATATCGTTTCTCATTCGATAAGGAGTCTTATGAAAATATTTGAAAGCAGGATGCGATATTTTCTTCCTTAATAAAGTACACGTAATATTAACAGATACGTAATAAGTTACAAGAGTATTACTTTTTAGCGATTAACTCGATCGCGAAAACAATCTAGCCAAGAATCGGATAATTAATTTTTATTGTCCAAAGCTTTCGATACAGTTTACGGGCACACGCAATTCATTCCGGTTTAACCGTCTGTCAAAGCGTATGTACGCGCAATTGTTAGGTACAAATTACATTAGACGTGAAACTGACTAAAGAATCTAAAAGAACTAAAAAAACTAAAAAAACTAAAAAAACAATTGGTTCTGCCTTACCAGTATGTTTGTTCGTTGAAAATAAGTTTTTCTTAGATCGCGATACGTTGCACGATTCAACATTCGCTTACTTACATTTGTTGTTCCGAAAATCTCTATACGGCGCGGCTGCAATTTGTAAATTACTCGATTATCCGTTGGACAAGCTGGATTAACGATTGAAATTCGGAAAATCAATTAACGATAGAGAGATAGAGAGATAACGTTGAAATAATTGATCGATGTCAGGGAAATTGGAAGACCATCGATCAATCGGAGATCGAAGAGACTTCTGGCAAGAGTCTATGCTCGAACTGCGAATAAAAACGTAGTCGAACAGTACGCGGTGGTTTATCCATTTTGCTCCCCGTGAACAAGCTGTTAAGTCGTACCGTTTCGTTCCGTTTCGTTCCGCTCGTATCTTAAAGTGGATGATGTTAATGATTCTCGTAGACGATGATCGGATACGTGTAATGGCCGAGGGCGATACTTTTGTCTGATCGATGCTTCGGTACTCGGCGCGCTCATTTTGTTACAAATTGCTTGTAATATTTTAATGCTCAACGAGAAGCAGAATGATCTTTGAACCTGAAAAAAAAATTCGAACGGAGCGTAACGATACGCCGTAAAGGCGTCATAGAATCGATGCATCGTAATAATCGAGAATCGCGAGTCTAGGTCGATTCCGACATTCGTCGAACGCAACAATTTTGTTNCAGTATGTTTGTTCGTTGAAAATAAGTTTTTCTTAGATCGCGATACGTTGCACGATTCAACATTCGCTTACTTACATTTGTTGTTCCGAAAATCTCTATACGGCGCGGCTGCAATTTGTAAATTACTCGATTATCCGTTGGACAAGCTGGATGAACGATTGAAATTCGGAAAATCAATTAACGATAGAGAGATAGAGAGATAACGTTGAAATAATTGATCGATGTCAGGGAAATTGGAAGACCATCGATCAATCGGAGATCGAAGAGACTTCTGGCAAGAGTCTATGCTCGAACTGCGAATAAAAACGTAGTCGAACAGTACGCGGTGGTTTATCCATTTTGCTCCCCGTGAACAAGCTGTTAAGTCGTACCGTTTCGTTCCGTTTCGTTCCGCTCGTATCTTAAAGTGGATGATGTTAATGATTCTCGTAGACGATGATCGGATACGTGTAATGGCCGAGGGCGATACTTTTGTCTGATCGATGCTTCGGTACTCGGCGCGCTCATTTTGTTACAAATTGCTTGTAATATTTTAATGCTCAACGAGAAGCAGAATGATCTTTGAACCTGAAAAAAAAATTCGAACGGAGCGTAACGATACGCCGTAAAGGCGTCATAGAATCGATGCATCGTAATAATCGAGAATCGCGAGTCTAGGTCGATTCCGACATTCGTCGAACGCAACAATTTTGTTCGTCGATGGTCGATAGCGATCTGCAAACGATCATTAAGCTGATCCTGAAAGGCGCGTGGTACGCAAGATAAATCATGCCAGGCACCGCACCGATATACAATTTACCAGCGCACTAACATAATTGCATGCATCCTAATCTACATCTAAATACACAACTACGAGAACGCGTGCTTACCTTGTCATAAATTGCCGACAACGCGACTCGTTTTGTATCGCGATCGGTTCACTGAACTTTCAAAGGTTACGAGATGAAAATTTACGCGCGAATCATCGTAGCACGATAATCGTTCGTTCCGTTTGCCAAATTTTTTAAATATTTTTTTCAAGCGTTGGCAATACGCGTCGTTGTGCGCGTTAGTCTCTCGTTTCTGCGATAATTCCGAGAATAAGCGCATCCTTGCTCGAACAAAGCGACACCGGTGCCGGGGCTGTCGACAACAGCGATGACGACCGCGATGACGGTGGCTAGGATTGTCGGCGAAGAACACGCAACGGTGCATTCGTCGGTTTTTTCTTCTTTCTCCGCGAGCACAGACGCGGACAACAGACGAGACTTAAGTACAATTACAATTATCTACGGCAGTTAATTATCCGCAATGTCACCATTAATTACTAAATTGCATCGTTGCTGCGGTTCCCTAGTTGACGTATCACGGTCTTGGTGCGTGGAAAATTGCGCGCATACGAGGCGTTGAAAAAGTTTAATAGAAACTGATAATTAGTTGCAGCGCTGACTATAAATTTCAAATACATGCGAGACTAGTAGTACTGCAACCGAGATTGCATATTAACCGATCGTAGCTGGCGCGTAACATAATCCGCTCGATAATTGTGACAAGTATTTTGTGGCGTACAACGTATTTATTGGAAATCATTTGACGATTTTGAAATAGGCGAATCCTCTATTATATCCTTAAACAAATTTTCATCGAATGTAAATAATTTGGAAATTTGAAGATTTGAAAATTTGAAATTCAAAACCATACCGATCGTTCTTTACGGTTCATCAGTTATGTCGAATTAGCGTGTAAATATATTTAAACAGGAAATCAAGTTGTCGCGTTTATATCTTTTGATATTATCGTTGTCCTTGTATGTTATTCTTTCCGTGTTATTTTCCACAAAATAAACATTTCGCGGTATTTGCGAATTAAGGTAGGTAATTGTTGTGGTTAGATGGTGGCCGTGGCGGTATCGGCGGTGGGAAGATAGAAAAGAATCGAAGACGCCCGTGCGAAACGGAGACAGGTATAGAAGGTTGCGAAGAAGCGAGCTCGAGCTTGTTGATTAATGCCGGGTAATTACGTTTTTTTCCGTCCTTGTAATTGTTAATAATTGAGCGTAATCGTAATGCCTTTTTAATCGCATTAACTGGCGTGGTATACATATTGCGTAACGAAAAAGAATCGTTGAACACACTCGCTTGGCAGCGACTGGCCACAACGACGATAACGATGACGACGACGACGACGACGACGACGACGACGACGACGACATTTTCTATGCCGGAAACGCGTCGCCTTCGGCTGGTTTTTCGACATCCGGAGAATCGCAAAGCTTTGTGAAACAGTACTCAATGGTGAACTAGGTACGTTGGTGAATGTACGATCATTTACGATACATGTATATTTACGTATGTTGATCGACGGTACGGTAAAGGGGAACGGTTAAAAAGATAACGTAGCTATTCGGTGATGGCATTCTCGTTTGTTGCCACGTTGAAGCCATGACACGAGAAATTATTATAGTTTTGTGGCGGAAGTACATTATTCGTCGCTGCGTTTTTTATTCTTTCAAGAGAATAATAACAGCGTTGCGGGACGATACACCGGGGCGCGAATAAAAGGATGGCTGTTTTGCATAATTGTCGGAGCGTATACCGACGGTGTAATCAAGAAATGAGGCAGCTTTTTGGAAGCGGTCTGGCAAATTTCACCTTGTAAGTTCGATGCCGCCTCTTCGCAGACCGATCTTAGCCATTAACTTGATCTCTCCTCGCATGAATAGTGTGGCCGCGAAAAAGAAATTGAAAACTTTATATCGCAAGCAACCTTCGATGGCTACGACGTGTTCCCTGAGCCGATCGTTCCCTCGTTCTTTCGTTCCCTCGATCCCTGGTTCCCCTCGTTCCTTCGTTTCCATTTACCAATATTATGATACTTTTTGATCGTCCGGTAAAATCAATCCACTTTCGTACCCGATATTTCCGTAATTAATACGAGCTCATAAATTATCGAACAACTACAGAGCCACTTCATTAAAAACGTCCAGCCAGTGCGCGCGCGCGCGCGCTATTGCGGCCAGAAACTAAAGAGGGAACGAGAAAGCGGTAATCAGGTTTTCTACCGGTTTTCCAAATCCACTTACGCATCGTTATGTCGTATACATCGAGAACGTCGTTTCTTTCTACCGTGGATGAAGTCGTTTGATTTATGTGCGACGGTTAAGGGCCGATTACTCTACCTCCGCGATACTTTATCTAGTCATCGATCATAGCCGCAAGAACTAACCGTGCATTGTGTACGAGAAACCGCGCTGGCACCTATTAAGGTTTTCCGATCTTATTTCGTGCCAATTCTTACGGAATCTCGATCGATTCTGGACGTCGTACATTTGGTTTACTACAGTCTAAGAAAGACGAATACATCGGACAGGTGACGTTGCAAGGTGAGAGGCTAGACCTTCTTCTCGTTACCTACCGGCACTTGACCGACCATTGTTTTCGCTTTTCCAACGGAATTCTAATTAAGGAGATCGACGGATAGGCTAGAGCAGCGTGGTTTAGTAGCTGGCGAGGCGAACAGGGTTATTAGACTTTTTTCCCTTGAACCACGGCGAACACGCGGACGCTATGGAAGCCATGTTCCGAGAAAGGGAGAAAGGGAGAAAGGGAGAAAGGGAGAAAGGGAGAAAGGTGACCGAGGTCTGCAATTATTATTCAATTTCCGTAACCGGGGTTATCTCAACCCGATGTCACAATCGCGCGGCCAAGTATCGCGTTAGTACGCGCATCTCGTGCACGTACGTCGGTCAAGTTTACGCGCAGCTTTTCTCTGTTCGCGTGAATCGCATGGTAGCAAACCGGTGGAAGAGAAGGAGTTGCCGCGCGTTCCAGAGAGTCGCAATTAAAGCGCATTAGTGGCACTGGCGACACACTCGCGCGACGGTGCAGTTGCGCGGGCAATTTTCGAGACGTTGTAGCACCTTGACATTCTTAACGCCACCGCGCCGTTCCCTTTCCACAGAGCGGAGCCTTTCGTCAGTTTCCAAGTCGTTATCGTCACCTCCTCCGTTAATCGTGTGGTATTTTCAGTATCATCTACCGTTGTCGTTTCTCACTCTTACTTTTTTCAAGAGATTACTCGTTCCATCGGTGAAATCACGATCAACGTTATCGCTCATCGACGCCATTGTCTACGAGTTTCACGATAGCGCGATAGATTTAGGAAGAGGACGACTGTTACGATTCTTGTCTCTCGATAGGTATCGTCGTGGCCATGGCCGTGGTTGCCGTTGTCATCGTTTGCGTCGACACGCGTCCCTTTAATCGCGTTTCGAAAGCCTGCCGAGCGCATCCAGGCGACAACCTGGATGACCTCTGCATTCTATGCGAGGTCCCGCGACAGCGGAATAATTAGTCGGGGTAGCCATGAATCGTCGTTAAGCGTACAACGCAGGATATCCTCTATAGTCGTCCGTAGAGCCAACGCGATCTCTACGATACACGCGTGGCTTTGGTACGCGAGCAACAATTAGATGCAATCTTGGAATTGCTATGGCCCCGGTCGTTTCGAGATAATTACAATGTAAAATTCCGAGCAGCCGTTCTTGACAAATCGTTTATCGGAAAACTATTTGTAGGCAGAAAACTGTGGTGGTCTGTCTCGGTTGATCGTGATCCGTAGAAATTGACCGGACGTCGCAAAAATTCTTTCAGGAGCAAAAGTTTCCGATTCCAATTCCATCTCTCGGTCGCAGTTCCTTTTCTTTAATCTTCTCCCGCGGGCAACTTCTTCTCTCCTGCTTCGTGGAACCTGGGAGGATTAACCCGTCACAGATTCGGTGCAGGCCCAGAGACCAATTTAGTCTCTCTTTCTCTCTCTCTGTTTCTGCTGGTCGATCTTCTTCTCGACGAGAAACCGCTCTACCACGGGTTTTCAACGAACCCGGGTGTCGGGTTCTTGGAGTTTCACGGTGGTTTCCGTGGCGCTATCCTACTGCTATCTGGAGCCGCGGTAATGTGCTTGCCTTGTCCCCGATTAATCCGAGTCCTCAGGACCACTCTCGACTACAGATATGTGCACGTCCTTCGACAGTGGCGGTCAAAATGCCGCTTCGAATGTTTCTTTTATACCGGCCACCGGTGCACAGGAATTCAACGATCGTCGCCTGTAAGTACTTCGAATTTGGCCAATCTCCAGGACGAAATAATTTTATTCCTCGTTGAGACAAAAGACTAATCACGACCAGCAAAATAATATTTCGTTTTTCTAATCCTTTTCGTTTGAATTCCTTGGTTCGGTGTTATCGGAAATTTTACGAATCGAAGATCTCGGGAAGCCAACTTTTTTCGATCGCTGAAATACGGTAGTTTCTACGACGGAGGTCCCCAAAGGAGAAGACGTTGCTCGTGGGTGTCGCGTCCTGCGGTGTCGCGTCGTTTCCGTCCCACCTAGTAGGATCATCGGATGTTATCTGTGACGTGGAATGTCGCCGTAGGTACGAAATACAAATAAGGTCTCATGGTCTCCACACTTGGAATTAGGATCGAGAACCTTTTAGATGTTATCTGAGATTGGCGCACGCTGTGGAGCCACGTGCCTCCTCGTAAGAAAGCATTCTTCGAGCGTGCTCGTTGAAAAGTTGCCATCATCCGATCAACCGATGCTCAACAATTGGCTTGACGTTCGAGTCTTTGTTCTTAAGGGAAATTTATGATCGGCCACGATGGTGGGCGATCACGCTAAGCAAAAATTGACAAACACGAAGCAATCGCGTAATTAATCGATCGAGCCGATACGTAACGCGTTTAGCGTTAGTGTCTGCTTGTCAGGAGAGTTTTGTAGCCCTGTAAACGCAACTTGGTCGTATTACGATACGTCGGTAGTGTACTCCGTTAATGCAAACCTCGATCGGCAATGTTGATCGAGCATAGTCACGCGAGCAATTAGAGTGGAAGAAGTTTAATCCGGTCGGTCGCGATGCACGATTCTCCGTATCTTGACATTCCACGGTGACTTCTGAGAATGCGATCGTTTAGCGGGCATATGGGAGCAATTCATCGAGACAACGCATTCCGCTGTCTAATCCGTTTAACATAAAGCCGCCGTCCTCGTCCCGTCTCTTCTTCTGCGTCTTTTTTTACCCAAGAATCCGCGCGCGACGAGTCAATTCTCTGGATCCCGGGGGAACGCTTCGATCGCGACAGCACCGACCACCACCCGATGGGTGGTCAACGAATTCTCCGGCTGCTCGAGACAGAACGATCGGACATATTTATAACGACTAGAGACGAACCTCGAAATCGAGAGGTCGTGTTTTCTAGCGGTCATCCAAACGTGCCGCGAATCCTTCTTTTCTCGTCCCATTTTCTTTCTCTCTCTCTCCTCATTTTCCTCGGACACCGTTAATCTCTTGGCACCGTTTTTACCAAGAGACGAAAAACTAAAGTTGAAATTTTCGCAACGACCAAGTTTTGAGACCGCCTAGTCGAATTAGGGTCGCGGACAGTGCTCGTAATAATAAAGCCATTTTCTGAATCACTCGCCTCACTCGGCTCTATCTCTTTCCACCATCTTTCGCAACGTAAAACACGCTTTTACGACTTATCACTGTTTCACACTGGAAAATAGTACCTACTTTGTCCCCGACATTATTCTTCCATTCCGTCGTGGAACGCATCGGTGCACACCGTCGGTCCCTAAAGCCGTACCGGTGCATATTACGTTGAGTCACGCCGCTTGTTTCGACGCAGGACAGGATATTCGAAGAAACTGCACACTTTTGCAACGTTTCTCCTCGACTCGTAAATACCGACTCGATCGAATCGGCGTCGAACCCTTTTTACGTGCCACTCGAGCGACGGAAGCACTTAATGCATCATTTCTGGCGACACTCGAGCAGGGATTTCTTTTTCCGATCGGGACTTTCGTTTCTCGAGTGGGAAGACGTCCATAAAAGTCCGCACAGGTGTTCCACCTAAACATGGCAGCGTTCGCGGAATCGACTAAAGTTTCTTCGTCCGTGTCGGAACCTTATAGGATCGAAGTTGCCCGCAGATTCCCCAACTGTACGGTGACTAGAGGAGCAAGAAAGTCTGGGAGATTATCGGTTCTACCTCCGGATCTCGTGCTCCGGTACTCTCGTGCTCTCGTAGCTGGTGCTCGGTTCATGAATTAAAGAGGGAGGCGCGCGCCATCGGCGATGACACGCCGTTGTAGCTACCATTTCTTGCCCACCTTTCGTACGTTCCGATTTCCACTCGGACGAGCCGTAAGATCGACGTCGCCGTCGTTTTGTGGTAATTGTTCCCTCGACTCGCTGCTCGCCGTTCGCTGCTCGCTGCTCACTGCTCGCTGCTCGCTCGATCGCCTTCCCACTGTCGTTGGTGCCATTAAGAGCTTTTCAGCCACGTCTCACTCGACTACTGTCTCCCCTATATTTCCTTTCGTTCTCCTCTCTCTTTCTCTCTTCCCCTCTTTTAACATCTCTACCCTCTAAATGGTCCGTCCGCTTTTTGTCCACGAGCACATATCGTGATTGGTAGTTCCTTGATGAAGACGTCCGCTCGAACAGCCGCATACTCGACAAAACTCGCGATGCCTACCTTTAATCGCGTTACCTACTGCGCGTAGTATCGGTGTGCTTTCTTCTGGGAAACGATGCGGTGGGAAATTAAAGGGAGAAATGGAGAAAAATGTTTCGATCCTTTGAATAGATGGTGCAGCCTATACCTTTGTGATTGGGAGAATAAAAATCTCGATAGGCACAGGATACTTTCTGTCTTCTTTATCGATAAACGATCGACTTTCCGGCGAGAACGTACGCGGAAGCGATAAGAAAGCTACTTGGTCTCGTAAGTGGTAGCGATGTCTCGTTTCGTTACCTCGATAATTACGTCGAGTTATTATCTTTGAGAATGAACGGAACATTTTTCCCTGCGTAATTACGAATTATGCGTGTATCTGGTCAGAATGTTGGTCTCTCGATGTCTTCGTAAATTAATACGTTTATGTTCGCATGCAGGAAACTGGCACGTGTGAACTGCCTCTCGGCCTCGCTTAGCCGCTACACCTTGTTTTCATCGATTCGCTGAACGATTTATGCATTTACATATCCAGTATTAGAAATCTCGCTCGCTCCCTGTCAGGCACAGTCGCGACACCGTTTTTACAGCTTCCAATTTGCATGCGCGGATTCTATACCGAATACACTGTTGCGGAGATAATAAAATTAGCATGGGTTACCGAAGAAAATTGCAAATAGCAATGTCGTACAACAGCTATACGAGTCATGCGTTTTTGCACGAGCAACCGTAACGAGTATGGAAACGAGTCGTTGGAAAACAATTTCTTCGAGTTGGAGGTGTCCGGACGCGATCGTTTCGCGCCGCTAGATTATCGCTGATGCGGATGAAACACGATCGAATAGAGCGGACGCTATTAATTTTATCTACCGGTTCGCAGTGGTTTTTCCAAAGAGGCGTGTTCTTCCCGGGCTGCATTAACTCGGGGAAACACCTGTACGGTTACAGAAAGGTTCTCGCACGTTGAAACTCAATTAGCCACGAAATTTCATTTCCTTCGCTCGTCATCGTCCTACGCGGAGCCGTGTTCTCATTCATGGCTGCATTCCTCCGGCTAGGTGGAACGAAGGCAAAGAAAAAAGAAATAAAAAGAAAAAAAAAAAAGAAACACGAGGTCGAACGTTTTGGTACACGGATGTTTGTTAATGGGAGAAACGCAGCTGCCAGTGAAGCGAAATCTGAGCGATGAACCCTGATCTTCTTTTGGCCACTCCAAATAGGAGGCCCCTCAAATTTACTCGACTCCGAAACGTTGCTTAGTTTTCGTTGACACGTAAAATTGGAATTGAATCGCTGGAAACTACTAGGCGTTGAAAGAATTGGGGGGGTCAACAAAATGATTAAAAGGGATACGTGACGTAGAAGGAAAGAAATATGAAACAAAAATATGAAGAAGTAATGAAATAAAGAAATAAAGAAATAAAGAAATAAAGAGAAGGAAGGGAAGGACAAAAGGGAAAGGGCGCGCATATCGGTCTCGCGCGCTGCATCCCTACGATGTGCAACGGTATGCGTGCACGATTCGATGCCCGAGGGCATACTTTTAATTTCGCGGGGCCCATTACGAAAAGTGATATGCACCATTCGGAAATAAATAGCCAGCAGCTGACTCACGTGCTTTTTGTAATGAGCCGAAGCAAGTTGCGAGCGGGTAACAGGAGGGGGATAGCGAGGAAAATGAGCGCCGGTATGGTGGCAGGTAGTGGTTATCTCTCGAGTGAGCTCCCAGTTAATGACAACCCCTGGTCCAAGCCTCTGCTCTGCCTATCCCGTGTATATCAGCTGTCTCTACCATTTCGCATCTTCTTACGACCGAGTTTCGTGATTTCGTTTAGCCAATTCGCATCGTTGCTCCTCATCCTCTAAATTTTCTTTCACTCTCGTTTCTTCGCCGTTCTACGCGTATAACGTTGCTCGCCAACTTATCTAAATTTACTCCGTCCGTTTGATTACTCGAATACGGATATCGAATTCGTTGGGCGTAATTAAAAATTAGCTGCGTCGCATTTCGAGATTGGTCGCGAGGAATTTTTTTTCGACATCGGATACAGCGAGACGAGATTCAAAGCGTATTCCAGGAAATTTCAATCGTTACCTAGATCTCGATGAAAGAACCTCGCCAACCCGTTCGACCGGCTAAAATTAATCGAAGCCTTAAATAACACGATTTTACGACACTAAAACCTATAGCGTGGCGATCGAGGCAACCGATGCCATAAAGCAATTTGTCGCGAAACAGCTGTGCTTTTTTTCTATTTTTCTTTTACCCCTATTCTCCGTGTATACGAGCGTCAGCGGATGGCACTAAACCGACGTACGTATCTCGTACGACGCAAACGCGGTATACGCGGCTACGAGAGCGTCGTTTGTTCCAAGTTATGCAAAGTGATCGATAAAAGACAAACGTTACGCGTCGTAACGAATGCGAATTATGGTTATCGTCTAACGACCTTATCAATTTTTAATAATATCGTTTGAATAGCACAACTGGCTCGGTTGACGCGGTGCTGACGATAATTTATTTAATAACTCGTAATCCGCACCACGCGGCTACCAGCTGAAAGCAAACATTTTTCAACGATGCTCGCTATTAATTACCACGAATAGGGGTACAGACGCGTACAGTCTAATTGAGTATTCCTTCAAGCTGGCGTAACGCTTACCGACGCGTACGTACACATTTATGTATATTTGTTTGCGAACGAAGATAGCGCCCGCATGTCCTTGCTACTTTTTCCGCAGCTGGACGCGCTAGACGGTTAACGAAACGGAACCTGCATCGCGTTCTCTCGCCAAAGACATTGCGAGTCGAACTAACCTCTACCTTCCATTAATTTTCGCCTATAATAATTGGGTTCACCTGTATCGCGTCTCATCGCGTCCCTATATCTAATCCTTCTTCTCCTTCGGTATCATCGGGCTAACCTTTTAATTTTCTTTTCATTTTCTTTCTTTTCCTTTCTTTTCCTCTCTTTTCCTTTTTTTGCGGCGCTCGCTTTACTCTTAAAAGACATACACAGTCGGTGCAATAAGAATGCACGCGATTAACCAGACGGCGTTTCGTGCCGCGTGAATGTCCACACGATCATAGTCGTATCCACGTGCTTCTTCGTACACCTTTTGCAGAGAATCAGCCGGTTTATCGCCAAGCAAAATACGCGTCGGTCGGAATAAATTTGCACGCGATTAAGTGACGGACGATCGATTTAACGCGACACTTTGGAAAAATAACATTGCAGTTGTATCAAAGGAAGAAAGAAATTATTCGACGAATCGAAAGAATCTAATTCGAACAGCTGCCACGCCGGGTTCGATAGGTTTGAAAATCGTAGACCGCGTAACTCGATTCTCCGATTGATCCTCGATAATACTTCACGGTGCTGATCGATTGTTTCGACACTACTTGTACTTACGATCTACGATTAGATTATTCGTCAATTTCGTTCGGTTGGTTGACGCTGGCTGGGTCGATTTGTTACAATCGAGGAGAAGGTCTTAACAGATTTACGAAGATGCACGCGATAATGTGTTTCTGTTAACGCTATCGAGGTTTTAGTCGAGGTATAACGTGGCAACAATAATTGTTGCGGTCGCTGGCGAGTCTGCGCGAGGGAGAAAACCGCGATCGTTGGAGCATGGAGAACAGCTTTATAGTGGCGTGAATTATTTACTCTCCCTGTTTTTCTACCGAATTATTATGTGCTGTTAGCGCAACGCATAAAATCGTCGGTAACTTTTACGAAGGAGCAACGGTACGTTAATTAGAGCATAAACTTATTAAATTTACGAGGTCGAGCGTACGCGAATTACTTGTATAATTGTTTGGCGAAAGGAGCGGCTGCGTTGAGATTAGGAAAAAAAAAAGAAAAAGAAAAAGGAAAAAAGAAGAAAAAAAAAAATTGTCTTCCACGTATAAAAGTGTTTCGTGCGAAACTAATCAGAGTAGTTATGTATATTGTTTGTGAATATAAGAATCGGAGCGGTCTCGATTTGCGTCGAGCAAATCCACGGCCAATGGAGCAAGAAAGAAATTAGGTATATTTATCTTAGACAACAAGTATCGATGCTGGGACACGGGACAATTCGTTCGTCGCGTGAGCCAATTTTAAACGAAGGTTTTGCGCGATAGAATTTTTGGTTGTGCCGTTGCTGTACTCTCTCATCGAACAAGGGCCTGGAACGCGGTTACTCGACTGTAAACTCGTAAACGGTAGTGGTCGCTTCGGAAACCGGAAGTGACGCAGTCTGGTAAATGGCAGTTATCGATAGCCTATGGTTAAGTTCGATGCGCGCATTTCGTCCTGACGCCAAACAGAAAGGAGAGGAATGCGAGAGAACTTGAAAGGAACAAAGACCCTTGTAGCGAAATGGAAACCGAACAAATCATCCCTCTAAATAATAGAGCGGTCGGCCAAGCTGTAAACTTTTTACAACCCCCGTCAATCTTTTTTTTTTTCTCCCGTTCCTCTATTCCTCTATTCCGCTCCAGTTACTTTATCTCTGCTCGTTTCCGCCTCTATCATCAGCGAACTTGTATTTTTTTTTTTTCTGCGATAGAAACCGTAATCGCTATAGCGAAAAATATGTTCTCATTGGAAATTTAATAATGCGCCCGATCGTAAATTCGCTCGTTAATGGGTATCGTTTCGCGTTGCATTCGTTCGAACGAATTCGCGCAACATCCGCGTCACAGTATGTGATTACAAGCGTCGCTGTACTATATTATCGTCACCGGTAATTGCCGTGAATAAGGCATAATGATTACTATCGTCGACCGATTAACGCGTTTGATTTCAGGAGGCTCTTATCGAAGCCGTAATTTGTATATTGAAAATATTACCGTTTCTCAATTAATAAGCAAGCGCGAATTATCGGTTCGAACGAACGAGATAAAGAAAAATCTGGTACTGCTTAGCTTTCCCTGGCGTTTAAGCCAAAGCGAGTCAAAGCAACTCTTTAGCAGGAAAAATGTTCGCAACACGAGCGACTTGCGTCGAGTTTGCAACTCGAAATATCCACGTCAAATCGAGCTGGCAAACCGATTTCCCGATATCGTAGTGCGATTTCAAACGAGTCTCCAATTACTCGAGGTTCCTGGTAATCAATCGGGCAAAAACGTTTTCGAGCAACGTCCGAATACGTTATCGACCGTCCCTGGCAGAACGTTTTGCTCCGACTTGATCCACGATATCCGCGATTTCGAAATCCCGATCTCTCAACCACTCGTCCAAACGGTAAGATGCATGTACACGTATACATACGTAAATATCTATGTAACCGCGACGGTGTGTTGGGAAAGCTTGAGCATACCGTAACTCTCTCACGCTGTGCATGGTTATTTGCGGTTTGCAAAAATAACCGTTGCAAATCTCTTTAATTACCTTTGTACGGTACTGTTTAAGAGAGAGAGAGAGAGAGAGAGAAAAAAAAGATTTCACGAGCTCTCGCTAGTAGAGAACCAAATTTAACGCTCGCTCGTTGAAGTTTCGTTTAGTCGCGAGTAGGTAACGTTGCGCGCAATGTTTCGCGATATAGTTGACATTTGACGAGGAGGGGCATTCGACCGATTAATAAGAGCCACAATTGGGGAAGTAAAAATTGTCTGTCGTTGCGGAGAAAATGTTGCAAAAAATATCGTTTGTCGAACTGGAAAGGAAAATAGGCACGATGAGAAACGATATCGTGGTAAACGCAGAAAGACAAGCAGCGATAAGCGTAGTCGGTTGGAGCGACTACGCCGGTGGAGGTGGCCACCAGGAGGATCGGTAGGATGCTTTTAGCCACCACAGGGACAAGTTATTTATTGTTGCTATCTGCTCGTCCCGCGACAGCGAAAGAGCCCACCGGTTCGTGGTAGTGCAGGTACGAGGAGCTCTCAATCCTTCTCTTATTAAAACCTGCCCTCGCTATCTGAACTTATACTTTAGTACTGGTAAGCTGTACAGTCACTCATAGAAGTTGTTAGGCATGGAATTAAACTGACCTCTGCTTCGATGCCGTTTACGTCTCTAAATAGGTTCTTCGTTATCGTTCGCGACGACCTTGTCGAAAGTCTGGAGACGGATACCAAGAGGAGCAGGAAAGATCTTCGACCGCGGAAATTTATGGTCGAACGCGGACGGAGTTCGAGCGAGGAAAAAAAAGTAAAGGAAAGAAGCAGAAGATCGGGAGACCTGTACAGGGTAAAAATAAATACGAGAAAGAGAGGAAAGTGGAATGAAATTAAAAAAAAAAAAAAAAAAAAAAAAAAAAAAAAAAAAAAAAGAAAAATAAAAAAAAAAAAGGAAAAAAAAAAAAAAAAAAAAAAAAAAAAAAAAAAAAAGAAAAAGAAAAAAGAACGTTTAAGTAGAAGTTGGAAAGAAATTATGCCTTGTGAAAAGATGAACGAGAATTTGGCGGGTTAAATGCGAAGACTATACAGCAAAAGCCATTACGCTAATGGGACGACCGAGCCGAGAAAGCTGGTCTCTATCAGCTTCCCGAAAGGACAAGAGGAGAGCAAGAGGGCAGAAAGACGAAAGGGGATAGAGGAAAGAGGAGAGGGGAAAGAGGAACGAGGAACGAGAAGAGCAAGAACCGCTGCCGGAGAACGTGCCAAAGAACGCATTATTCATAATCTCACCAAAGGGCGAATTGATCGCGTCAAAAAACCGCAGTTCAATTATTACCCGGTTCTTGCGCCACGTTCGCATCCTTATTTCGACATGTCGGGATTTTATTCGTGGTATTCGTTTGTCGTCTATCGCGGGAATTTCTCGTCGGAATTCTACTTCCGTGTTGCAACTATTTTGCGGTATACACTCTTGGTTGATCTCACTGGTTCAAGTACATTTCAGAATGTTTCATTCTGGACGTTGCAACCGTTTCACAAATTATCAGCTCGACACTCCGCATAAAAGTATAGCCCTTCTAGAATTGTCTCGACATCGAATAACGATCGCGCGAATCCTTCAATTGTGTTTTCTTGAAATAAGAGAATGCGTGACAAATAAAATAGCAGGTGCGGTTGAAAGGAACGCAGCTAAAGAGGAAGGTGTCGTCCGAACGAGAAGAGTCAGGTCCGACGGTAAAGGACACCCTTTCTCTTTGGCTCGTACGTACACGAATATGATTTAACTTTCTGTCACGATAAACCGATAAATAACAGGGTCCAAGTTTGCATAAGTGGATAAGCGTTGTAGAATAAGATTCGAATCGAGAGAGCGAGTTTGGTCGTAAACGAGTCGCATCGTATTAATTACATTTCCGTTATCGCCAGTGTTCAACTATCGGAAAAGAAACGTATGTCAGTTGTTGCATGAAATATAATAGTTTGTGAATTGCAAGGGGAGGTACTTAGAATGCTGAGTTACCGAGCCATAAAAGCAAAAGGTATTTTAACGGGCGAGCATGTCGTAATAAACGCGAACGTAAAATTCCATTATCGCATTTCTCGCGGTTTACGTTCAACGACATTGTAAACCGCGATAAATTTCACCGAGGCGTAAATCGATGAAACGAACGCCAACCGAGTAAACGAGTAAACGGGTAAACGGGTAAACGAGTAAACGAGTAAACGAGTAAACGAGTAAGAAAGGAAGGTATACGTCTATTATAGAAGACAATAGAAGAAGATAGAGAAGCGAAGCATGCAGACAAGTAGATAAGATACCTATTCCGAGTTTACCAACCTTGATGCGTCGACAGGATTGTTCTGGATGAGGCCAAACACCTCGATTAACCTTCTCTAACACAATTATCGAACAATACAGAGGCACTGATTTTCGCACAGCTCGACGATTGGAACGTTCGAACACGCACCTCGAGGTTCGCGGACGTGGTCAACGATAACGACGCGACGAATCTGTAACGTTCGTTCCGAAATTGAAAGCATGGACGCGCACGGAAAAAGAGAAGAAATAGGAAGACATCGACGCGCACAGGAACAGCTTTGATCGCGTTTAAAAGGAGCGAGAGGCGTACGCTGCGGCTGCGCGAACCGGTGTGTGGGGCTGTTTCCTCGGTCGGATAGCTGGATGGAAGAGACGGCGAGGTAACTTCCCCCACTGTCTGCGGAACTTTCAAATGGTTCGTGCCGGTGCCCGATACACGTCCACCTTGCCGCGGATCGTTGGGTGAACCAGTCGTTTCGAAACGCCCGCCTTCGAATCACGATCCGCCTCGACTGTCGTCCCTCCGCCAATCCTGGACGAGCGTACCGGCGCCAATCGACGTTCCATGGTTACGCCTTCCCTTTTCTTCTCTCCGTTTCTTTTCTTCTCTTCGCTTTTATACTCTTCTCTACTCTTCTTAACTCTTCTCTACTCTTCTCTACTCTTCTCTACTCTTCTCTACTCTTCTCTACTCTTTACCATCCCCTGCGATGCTACCAACTCTTCTCTTACCTCGTTCAGACCGAACCTCGCTCTGTCCAGCCATTGAGCAAAGGAATTGCTCGGAGCCGAGATTAAAATGGCAACCGGACTATTTTCTCTTAACCTCTGCACGACCGTGAGGAAGAGACGAGAGTAGAAAAAGGAACAGTCTACAGAGTGTAAATGTATAGTTTGAGGATTCGCAAAGGACCACGGTTATCTGGTTCTCTAGAGACGAATTAAACGTTTAATATCCTAATGGTTCCAAGATTCGTTTCCCTCGATCCTGAAATCGAAACAGCTAATATTCGCGCTATCTTTTCGATCTCGATTTCTCATGGCCTAGTTAATAAAGTACTCGGGTCCGAAGTATCCGTACTCTAGTTAACTGGCTCATAAATAACTAATACCGCCTATCGGATAACGATCGTCTGAACGGATGGGAAAGTTCAACCGAACGTTCTCTCGGTTTCGACGCGCATTTGTTTCAATGATTCGTTAACCACTGCTTCGAATATATTATTAAACACCGAGTAAAATCGATGATTCGTGTTTATCGAAAACGCGTTGAGATATCGTTACGCGATCGAAAGATAGATGGGTGTTTTGAAAAAGTTGAACTTTGAGCGACAACTTGTTTGAGAGTTGGAGAGAGAAAGAGGGGTGCGCAAGGTTCGGAATGTCGAAGACGGTGGAATAGTAGTCGCGCGATATCGATGACGCGGCGGAACGAGTTGCTTCGAAAAGATCATTGACCGTTCTTGTCTCGATAATTACGAGTACCCCATGCGGCGAGCTTATCTTCAGTTTCACGGAGCTCCTCCTCCATCGAAGAGGGTCCGCTATCCTCCGGACTCTCGTGTACCTATCTGATCTCGATGATCGATTGCTGCTACCGACTCTCGAAATTACATACGGTTAACTCCGGCTACAAATAATTATCCCCGAGCTACTTTCGTTCCTTCTGGTGATTCACGCGATCCATCCAAGCTCCAAGATTATTGAACGTATTATCGCTTAATCTCCCGTTACGAACAATAAATTATCCCTGTTATTTGGCAAACGAAAAACGGAAATTGAGATTCGAATCTGGCTATTGGTCGAGATATCGCGATTCCTCGCGTTCGATGATATTTTAATTAAATGCGCGGTACCCTTTGGAATTTCGAGTATACCTTTCGATACCGTGCTCGATCGGTACGCTCGGAGAAAGATACCTGTTTGGTATTAATTCGAGAGACGGTATCACGGGTATCGCGTCGGCGTCTACGGACGATCATCGACCATTGTGATCTTATTTTCACGGTGTTGTTCTTGCCGTGTCTGGATACACAATGACTGAAAGGAAACGATTACGTCACGATGATGTCATTAGCAGGGGCCACGCCCCCTACGGCGCTACCCCATTACGCCGAATCATCGACCGGATGAGTTCTCCGCGTTGCCACAGCCTCTCTCCGTTATCCTCGTTCTTCGAGTCATCTGCTCGAGAATCGTTCCGAGGTGTAAGAAACTCCGCAGTTAATTCGAACTCGAAGACCTCCGAGCACGTACGCGTGGATGCCTCGCTATTATGAGTGGTTAATTAAATAAGACTTTTTGCGTCTGAGAGGCGGCTAATAAGTGATTCGAATTTTGCTCGATTTTCTTTTTTCGACGCGATCTCATAGCGTTGCGCAAAAACTCGGCCACTTTCGAATTTCATGTACGCTCTGTACGTTTCCATCCTTTTTCACCCTTTTGCGTCGATAGTGGCAAAGCAATGAGATTGGTATAGCAATTTTAATAAAAGCGAGCACGAAAAAAGTAACGGATCGCATCGGGGTTCAAAAGTTGATACAGATATCGAGTAGCAGTGCTACCAAAAGAAAACGTTGGACGTATCGTAAAACGATGAAAAAGAAAAGGAGTTAGTAGCGAAAGAAGAAGCCGAGGATGACGTAGAAAATGAAAGAAAGGGGATCATTGATCAGATCGGACGATCGATAAAGGATCCGACTAACAGTCATTAAGTCGACTATTGTGAGGTAGCAACACCCGTTTGATTGGTCAATCTACACCTTCGTCCTTCTTGAAACGCCATCGACAAAGCACAAAAGCCTTTGGATCTCGATGCACTCGTTTCGGAACACAATTTATAACGACTTAGTAATTAGTCTTACTATTTCAACGAATCGGTCGCTTCGAATTTATTTTTCCGTCTTGTTTAAACGCGCGTTCTGGATCTCTTTTTTACTCGATGCTTTGATTTTAACGAAAGGAACAAAGATTTAGAATTTTTTTTACAATTTTAAAACAAAATAGGAACAATTTTTTTAATAGACGCACCATTTCGATCCTCTTTTCTTCGATCTCGAACAATTTTACGTTCTCCTTCTGTAACCTGCGTTGTGTATTCTTGAACCGTTTACTCGTTTTATTTTTCGTGGACTGTTGCTACGTGATTTATTTCGAATCACCGAGCCAACCAAGGACTTGCGGTCGAGTTTCGGCGAAAAAGTCCAGGAGGAATTGGCGCGAATTTGCACCATCGAGCACCGAGGATCTCGTTAAACGATCGAAGGAAGTGCTCTGCGGTTTGCCAAAGAACGCGCCCCGCGTTCAAGCCTGTTTGTTTAACAGAAACAAGTATCGCGAGCAGTTGCGTCTCTCCTGTTCTTACTTTCTTTCTTTCTTTCTTTCTTTTTCTCGTTTTCGCATCGATCTTTGTAGTGGTTCTCGGTTAAACGGATAGAAAAGAGTAGAAACAATTTGAACGATGAAAAATTTAATCGCTCGGTAAGGTGTTGTTCGAGTCGACGTTGAACGATCGGAAGAAAAGAACGATCGAAAGAGCGCGGCAACGACGTAATCACGATTCGAGCGAACGCGATTGCCACTGAAATAGTTGGAAGAATCAAGTGGCACGCAGAGTAGGGACACGCGGTTAATAGCGGCAAACGTGGGGCTGAACTGGCGGCCGATTGTCAAATTATCGATAATATTGCTAAACCAACAAGATCACGCGGCTGTTGTCTGCGAAAGAGATGCGAATCGAGGAACGAAACCGCAAGTGCAGATTACGTGAATCGATGGCGCGTCCGCAGAAGAAAACACAACGACGATCCTTCTACACGCGCTCCTTTAAACTTTCATCGGGCTAACACAGTCTACCCGTATGATTTTACTCCACGCACACTGTCTTCTTTCTGTTTTCTCTCTCTCTCTCTCTCCCCCCTCTTTCTGTCTCTCTTTTTCTCTCTTTTTCTTTCCTTCGAGAACGTGCAATCCGCTGTTTAACCGTATCGTTGCGCGTTGGAGCCGCGAGATAATGCTCCGCCGGTCGATAGAACTGTCTGCTTGTGGTCAAACCGTTTCTAGAGGCGCAAGATGCGATTACGCTCGATTTCCGACGATCATCGTGTCTCGGCATCGGATACGATAACGTACCGAACTGTCGAATGGAAATGCAAATTGATGGGCGTGTCCATGATCCCACGGGTAATAACGATACAGGGGGATACGCGCGGCGGTCCAACACTCGTCGATTCCTTCTCGAAACGCGTGTTACAAAGTATCGATAACGCTTCGCGTAATGCGGAGAAATGTTACGTTGAACAAGAGGTTCGAACTCCTTTTTTATCAGCATGCACTCGGTGGAACAAAAATCAGCGATCGGTCCTTTCTTCGCGTTCGAGTAGAAACTATCGTAAGGGTTGCAACGACCGCGCTTTGATCTCTGTTAGAATCTTTTTTTCCAAATCACCGTGAACGAAACGAGTGTTATTCTTCGGTTCCTTTCCGTTTCTCCTTTTGCCGCGCGCCTCCGGTGAATTACCCAACTTCGAATAACCTCCTCGACTTCCTTCCTTCGTAGCCGGTTCTGATTGCTCGATCGTACCAACTTCTTTTCTGCGGTTCCCTTTCCAACGCGTCGAGATATCAGTTTGCAAACCGAATTAATTTCAAAGTTCGATTCCACGAATCAGCGTAACTGGTAACACGTGAATTAACTAGCACGCACAGACTTCGATCGATGATCGTTCCAAGGAAAGGAAAATTCTTTTGTCCCTTGCCGAATTGTACCACAGTAAGAAGGTTAACGACCTCTGATAACTAGACGGAAGAAACGGTGCGGAAACTCGAGCAAGAATTCCATAGAAATCGAGATTCGTGGTCCTTGGTATTCCAGGGAAACAGTTGCGGTCGCTAACGCGACAGGAAGGCGCGCGAGGCGTAAGTACATTCTGCGGTTCCTACCAGTTTCTGGCCAGACGCCTGGTTTCTTTAGTAACAAATTAAGTCGATTAACACGTATCGTTACCATGCGCGTTGTATCCGCTGACATCGTTTTCGATCAACTCGTTTAGAAGCGTTATCGGGCGCCTGCATCAGCGAATATTAATCGGAGCCACGCATCGAAAGGGTTTTGGAAACAAATT